>CM046042.1:19932837-19950337 GCA_025215565.1 Flaveria ramosissima | reverse complement strand
TGTCTTGGACGTCCCCTGCTCATCAAGTTTCGGTTTCTACGGCATTAGGCGATTAGGGTTCTCGAAAATTCGAATTTTTACGGCCAAAACACGTTTAACTTAGAAATTTTCGCAAAACAGCAGCTTCAGTCGCACAAGTGAGCCATTCGCATGACTGGACTTCATACGCATACTCCAGACGCACGATTGGACTGAGTCGCATCTTCATTCGTCCGACTGAACCATCCATTCGCAGTGTTCATACGCATCAGCTTCATTCGCACAACTGAACCAATCGCTTAGTTCAGCCGCACGATTGAACCAGTCGCATAGTTCATTCGCACGGATAGCCCATTCGCATCACCTAGTCGCACCAGTTTGACAGATTGTTTAGTACACTTAAAGTTAATCGACATGGAAGATCAGATGTCAGCGTTTACTGCCGGGAAGGACTCAAGGATCCAGAACTTACTGTTACTTGAGAGTGAGGTAGGGAATCATAATAAACCCCCAAAGCTCTTAACGTTAGATGAGTTTCCCCACTGGAAACAACGTTTTGAGATCTACCTAAATGGAGTGGATCCAAATTTGTGGGAAGCTATCAAGATCGGCTACAGTATGCCGGTGGGAGCCGATGGGGTTAAGCTTACTTTGGGAGGGATGACTGTTGCTTAGAAAGTTAAGTATAATGCAGAAAAGAGAGTCTATGCATTGATCACACAGTCTATTCCTAAAGATATTTTCCACCAGTACTCGGAGAATAAGCAGGCCAAGAAATTGTGGGATGAGCTGGAAAAGTGATATGACGGGAATGCTTCGCTGAAGGCAATTAAAGCTAAGGATTTGAAGCAAGAATTTGATAACTTCTCATCGATGGGAAATGAGAGTTTGGACGATATTATTGATAGATTCTACCATCTGATGAATGAACTGCATACACATTGGGTTGCTACTACCATGGAAGAAAAAGTGTCAAATTTTGCAGACGGATTGCCAGAAAAGTGGGCTTCATTTGTGTCAAATCTAAGACAAAATGAGATGTTAGCAAAGTTGGATATCAATGACTTCATTCTAAAGCTGCGAGAAGAAGCACTTAGGATGAAGTACCCAGCTCAGAAGTCTTCATACACTCAGAATCCAGCTTTGTACAATGCCACTCCTCAAGCTAAGACATCTGGAGCACCTCTTCAGACTGCATTTGTGTCTAGCTCATCTGGTCCTTCACAAGCTTCTCTTTCAGGTTCAGAAGCGTCAGGGTCTTCTTGTACCCGCTACATTGGATCTGAAGCTAATGCGACTAGACTGAAGACCGAGAATCTCGGTAATGTGACCGTGGAAGTAGCTCGAGAGCACATTGATCTCTTGGCAGCAGTGGTTCATTCTTATGATGGACTTGTTGCTGGGAAGATTGGAAACTGCCATCTGGAAGATGAGGACTACGAGCAGGTGGATGAAATGGAACTGGAGAGGATGGACATTATGTGGGCCCTAGCAAGTGTTGTCCGGAGGGCGAAGAAGTTTGTGAAAAAGACCAGACAGAACTTGGTTGCTACTAAGGACACCACATTTGGCTTTGACAAGAGCAAAGTGACCTGCTTTAACTGTGGAGAAAAGGGGCACTTCAAGAGAGAATGTGTGAAGCCAAAGAAGACAGGGAACGGGAACCCATTCTCGTCCTTCACTCGTCAAGACAAGCAAGCTAGCAGTTCTACTTCATCAAGCAAGGATCCAAAAGCCTTGACTGCTCATGATGATGAAGGACAGGACTGGAGCTTTCGGTTTGTCTGTCCGGGGGAATCTAATATTGCAAGTGTAGAAGACTTAGATGATGATTCTGCAAGTGAAGGAGATATTGCAGTTGAGATAGCGATGTCAAATAGTGAAGAGACAACTGCAACTAAGGTCAGCTATAAGCCTGAAGAAGGGACGTCCACAGCAAAGACATAATCACCAGAACCAGAGACATCTGATGCTGCGTTGATGGCTAATTCTTTTGAACCTCCTCAGGTAAGTACCACTGACCAACTGTTTCAAAATCATGCTTGTTCTGATTGTAATTCATCTAGAGATAGCATAGATCATAAATTTGCTAGGTTATTAGATCATAATGATAACTTAGTAAAGGATTTGCAACTGTGCACTGAGGCTAATAGAGTTTTAAAACAAAATGAGCATAGTTACAAAGAAAAGATAGACCTTTTGACTAAACAGCTTAGGGAAGCTGAAGTAGTTGCATTTAACAAAGCTAATGACATTAGGTACTATCTTAACTCCCTAGAAGACACTAAGAAGCAAAAGGCAGTTTTAGAAGTAGAAGTCAACTCTTTAGAACAGAAACTGCACAGTTGGACAAGTTCATCACATATTGTCCAACACTTAGTGAGAGAACGTAACAACGGGGAGGGTTTGGGTTATAAAGTGGTTCCACCACCACTTGAGACCTTGATGAACACTAAGAGTAGACCAATAAATAATAACCCCATCAAGGATCATATGGTGTCTACTCCTCTTGTTAGTGATCCAGATTCCTCATGTTCATCAATTGAATCTGGAACAAAACAAAAGGAGGCCACTTCAAAGGCAAAGGGTAAAATGCCTTGTGTTAATCTAGAAAAAGAATTTGAAAAGGTTAATATAAAGTCAGGGTCAAACAAAGTCAAATCTGAACCTAAAAAGACTGTTAATGTTAATCTTTAACAAGTTTCATGTCAAAAACCAGTTAACCAAAAGGTAAAAGATGTTAAAAATGTTAACACAATTAATTTTGTTAAACCAGAGAAAACATCAAAAGAAACAGAGTCAAAACCCAAACTAAGTGATGTTACTAGAGTGTCACACACATCTCCACAAGGAAAGTTTAATCATAAAGTTGATAGCAGGTCCTGCTACAACTGTGGAGAGTGTGGACACATTGCTTCCTTTTGTCCTTACTATCAGACACCTAAGAAGAAGATTGAACTTCAAGATTCAAAGCCTAGGTCTTCTAAGAGGAGTTCTTTAACTCCACCTAGAAGAACTAGTGAACCTAAAGTTCAACCCATTAGCCAGTCGACTGTTTATCACAAACAGGCATTGCACAAATCTGGCTTATGGAAAGAAAAGTCATCCTCTGTGTCTGATAAAGATGACAAGAAGGAACCTGAGCTACCCTCACACTCTAAGGGTCAATGGGTTGAATTCATGATGTGTGATGCCTCTGGGAAACCCAAGCCAGTAAAGGCTTGGGTTCCTAACCTAAACTAATGCTTTACATTGTATGTGCAGGGTGTTCCCTACAGTGCTGAAACCAACACGTGGATTGTAGACAGCGGAGCATCCAGGCACATGACAGGAAACAGGGCTCTTTTATTAAACGTCAAACAAATAAAAGGATGGCATGTTTCATTTGCTGGAAACAAGGGAGGCTATATCACAGCTCAGGAAGAAGTTGGAAATCAGAAAGTTAAGTTTGATAAGGTGTGAATCCAAGGATCGTCGACAGGAATTATCAGTGTGAATTGATGTCAAGTCAACGTTAGCGGAATTAACGTTGATTTGGTTTAATTGTATTTAAGCAACATTCAATGTTAATGAAATATCAAGAACACACGACACAAAACACAATTAAAGATTAATTAATGTTTTATTATAATGTATTGAAGATTACAAAAGAATGAAACAATGAATGCTATGATGTTGTATATGTTATGATGATCGAAAGACTTTTGATGATTGTTGTAATGCTATTGCTGTTTTCAATCAATCAATCGTCTGTTTTCAATCGTGCTTGAATCGAAACCTAGGATCCATATTTATAGACAGATGTTTCAGTTATAGGAAACACCGGATCTCTTGGGATTTGATTTGTTTCTGATAAGGAATCATCGGATTTCTCGGGATTCGTATAACCGCCTTGTTGACTTGTTGACTTGTTGACTTGTAGCACTTGTATTTTGCAAGTGTTTGGACTCCGCAGAAATATTGTCTTCCGCAGATGTTTTGTTCTTCCGCAGATGTTTTGTTCTTCCGCAGATGTTTTGTTCTTCCGCAGCATTTCTTGAACACTTGGAACTCCATTGATTTTGTCATGCCGTAGATGATCTTCGGATTATTGTTACTTGAAATATACATCTACGGAAGAATGATATGTTCATCCGTAAGTTTCTTATACTTGGTCAATTTCAATAATGATCAAGTATTATGTTTGTACCTGCAGCCATACATACATCAACACATATAAATGGGTTAACCTATATATTTAATGCATACATAATAATGAATTACAAAAGTTCATACAAATATTATTCAAGTACTAAGCCTATACATAATGACTAGATCTACAGCGATTCTAGACCTAACAAATCTCCCCCTTAGGCTTAGCTACTTGTACTACTTCCTTCCAAAACTGCAAGATCTTTGATTCTAGCGATCATCTTGTTGTAGAAGTAGGAGACACAGTCTTCTCTGATCATCATACTTATACTTGATCTTCATCTTGCTCATCATCTTCAAAGTCTCATAACTAATTCCCAGAACATCTCTTCTGTAGAGTGTGTCTAACACCTTGTTGTTATTCACCACTTCTAGCTCATCTTGTTCTGTTATTCTTAGTTCTGTTACTTCTCATATGTTGTTCCCTTCAGTAATCCAGCATTAAATCTTCTTCTTTTATATGCTTTGCATGAAGTTGTCTACTACTTGAATCACATGAACATGTAGAAATAAATCATTTTGTGCTTGTTCATCAGACAGCTTGGGAAAGAATTTGTCATTTAAGTATGAGGTGTAGCTGGATGAGCAGTTTGATTTCCACAGGATCAAAGATTCTGATCTTTTCAGCTTTCTTGTTTTCAGCATTTCTCAGTAGGACCAACTCTTTTCTTTTCTACATATCCCCATTCAGTGATTGGTATGTGAATTGAGTCCCTTCAATACATTTAAGAGCTGCTTTGTTTCTGTTGTTGTAGCCAATCCTCTTCAAGAATTCATCATCTACATGTTCTGAGGCATTGGACTTGTATCTTTTGAGCCCTTTGATTCTCTTCTGATGTTCTATATCTTCTCTTTTAGCTTCAATCAGCACATCATCTTTAAATTTGTCTTTAATTTTCCCACTAGAGTTGAGAAGTCTCTTCCTCTAGGGTGAATTGGATAATTGCTGATGTTTAAACTTTGAAGGTCTCTGATGTCATTCTCTGGCAGACTCACCACTGAGAGTACATCATGGAAGTATTCAACTCTTCCAGATGTTCTTTTAATAACAGCACAATCCCAGTCTGGATATTTCCATGCCATGATCTTGTTTTCTTCCGCAGAGCTGGGAGTTGTGAGGTGATCTATCAGTTGTATTAGAGTGGACTTTTGCTCATTATTTCTCTAACTGCAGTCCCAAGTGGCCATACTTTTCCGGGGATGACTTCCCTTGGCTCTCTAATCAGTTTCTCTTTCCTTTGTGCTGATCTTTAGGTTCAACAGTTATGGGTTCAGCAGGGAGTTTGCTTTGTTGTTCATAAGATTGATGTGGAGCTTCAGTTCTGAACTTTACCCCAGTATCTAGTTCAACCTTCATTACATGCTCCATCATCCTTCTGAGTTCTCCTACTGTTCTTCCTTCCTTTAAGCTCATGAGGCTTGTAGTTATGTCCTGTAACCAGCAAGTCATGTTGTATTTGCTCAGCTTGGCTGTGTCACAGTGTCCCAACTCCTTCTTTATGTTTTGAATTGATTGAAAGGTGCTGAATGCTTCATAATCACAGTTTGGAATCATGAAGCTGGCAAGCTCAAACTCTTTCAACAAGTTCTTCATCTCTGTCATGTTTAGTCTTTCAACCATGTCATAAGGGAAACCATGGTTTATAAGTGTCATGAACATGGTTGATTCAGGCCTCTCTTCAAGTATGTCACTTGTAGTCAGAAGATCATCAGCCTTTGAGACTTCTTGCTTTGGAGGAGTGTCTTCTTTGATTAATTCTTCCCATTCTTTGTCACTTTCATCTTTCTGTTCAGTGATGGGCTCCTCCTCAGCAGATAAGTCTATTAAGGGTGTGTGTTCAGGAGAAAGCTTTTGTTTCTTTGGACTACTTTCATTGTTGGCTTCTTCTCAGTAGTACCAAGGTACTTTCTTTTCCTTGAGTACCAGATCACTTCTTTTGATGCCTCAGGACTTTGTTTTGTTTGAGCAGTTGAAGTTTTGGCATAGATTCCAATGAGCTGATCTTCAGTTTAAGTTGCTCAATTTTCCTTCTTTTGTCTTTATTATTTTTGACTGAGCAGTCATAGTGCCAGATGCTTGTTCAAGTCTCTTCATGATCTTTTCTTTATCTTTCTTCTCATTCTCTGCTGACTCTATAAGCTCAGCTTCCTTGTCTAGCAGAGCATCAATGACTTCTTTATCACTTTGAGCATCTTTCTCTCAGTCTCTTTATTCTTTCTTGCTGATTATCAATCTATCTCTTTCATCCTTTTCTTTATTATGCCCTTCAGCTCTTGTATTCTTGCCTTTCTTTTATTTGACTTGAGCACCAGCTTGTTGTACTCAGCCACCAGATAACTCTTGCTTACAGGATGTCATCATCACTCAGATCATCTTCATTATAGGCAATCACATCAACCTGATCTGCTTCTGTATCTCTTTCCTGATGCTGAGACTCAATCTCTTCTTCTTTTACCTCCTCATGATCAACACTTGCTGAGCTTGACTTTGCTTCAGTGGCTTGATCTTCCTGCTCTTGAAGAGTTTGTTGTTGTTGCTGATCAATCATGGGAGAAACTTGTTCAGTTTCATTTGAATGCACACAGGGATTCAGTCTTGGATAATGACAGTTTGACTGTACTTGCTTCTGAGACTAATTCTGTCTCTCCAGTGTAGATGCTCTCAGTATCTGAGTTTGGAGGTTGTTGGTAGAGTTGCATCTGAAGCTGATTTGGTGATTGGGGTTGAATGGGAGAGATTGGTTCAGTATTTTGACTGGCAGAGATTGAGCTTGGGGTGTTTGTTGTTGTTGTGGTGATAGATTGAGGATTGGAGAGATGGGTTCTGTAGTTTGGCTGGCTGGTGATTGTGTTTGGGGTGTTTGAGCAGAGCTGGTAGCAGAGCTCTCTCCTCATCTTCCCAAACTAGCTCTGGAGGTATGTCTGCATTGGCATCAATCACATGAGCAAACATGTCTACGTCTTCTCCTTCATATCTCCCTGAGATTTTGTTCAGTACAGATCTGCCAAGGTGTGCTTGGATAAACACACCACCCTCCACATTTGTTCCAGGCAGGTCTGCATTAATGATGAGCTGAATGAATCTTGGAAACATATACATCTTATCAGCCTTCTGTACTCTGATGTGATCACACAAGCAGTTAAAGATGTACTTTGAGTAGTTGTAGGTCCTTCCCTCAAAGATGCCAATAATACCAGATGATATGTGTCTAGAAAATCTGTCAAGCCCTTTTCTGTTTGACATACACTTCAGATAAGTGTGACACAAAAATCTGTATGGTTTGCAGAGTCTTCCCTTCTTGATTTCTCCCTTTTCAAAGTCTCCATCATATCCCATTAGAAGAAAAACCTTTTCTATGTATTCATTATCAAATACATCAGGGTGTCCTGCTTCAACATCTCCCAGTTCTAGTACCCTTCTTATTGTTTGTTCGTCTATTCTCAGCCTTCGATTCCTTACTTCTACTGCAATAATTCCTTCATCATCTCTTCTATACGCGCAGAATTCCAAAATCACTGATATGCGATCGATAAATCGTTGGCTCTGCAGATAATGCATAGAAAACCCTTGATCTTCTCAAATATCTCATAATTCTTGACATCCTTCTGACACAGGATCGTCAGGGTTCAAGAAAGCACATACATTATGCTCTTTTGCAAATCGATGATCCATCTGTTCATAAGAAAAGACTTCATTAGAATCATGTTATTGATATAAGAATACGAACAGTTGTGAGATAAAACAAGAATCAACTTGTTCATTCTTGATGATTACGACATGTTTTACCTTAATAGACGCTGATTAAGAACTCAGATATACGTTTGCTTAAGGTTTGATTTGATAAATTTTGAATGTTGAGAAAGTGGGAAAATTTGTTGTGAGATTTTCTAGGTCTGAAAAAGTGAGCTGAAAAAGTGCATAATGCATTTGACAAGTCAAATCTCTTTATTTATACCCTCAGACATATTAATTTTCTCGGATTTATTCAGTGGGTCCCACATTGTACTCTTCCGTAGAAGTAATATCTCATTAATTGTGATCGACAATTTACTCTTCCGTAGTATATCTACGGATCAACAACTTCTACTGATTGATCTTTGTTTATCCGTAGTTTACCAATCTACGGATAAACATTAATATACTAATGTTGATTCACACACAGTTGTATGTATGGCCCAACTCCATTGGTTGAACCAATTATTGCTATAGGACCTCGTTGGCTTTGTATACATGACAATTTAGTACAAGGAAACTTAAAATAAATTTCATGTAACCAACGGCTAATGTGATGCTCAGGTTTCAATTTCTTCAACTTGATAAAATATAGACATTGCTGCTGCTGATATAAATGTTATTTCATGAATACTACTCCCCCTAAATTTGTGATTAATGATGAACTTAAGCATTTATCATAAATTTCTTTAAGAGGAATAACATAAACGCTCAATATATGATAATGATCAGATGCACTTAAAATGGGATCATACTATAATGCTAAGCCTCTTCCTGATTAGTTATGTTGTATAGTTGATACTGGAACAAGTTCTGATTGCAAGTATATTGTCCTTATAAATCCATACAAGAGCTCATGTATCAACTAGGCTTGCTGTTTATCATGTTTTATTGATTTAGAAATAACTGTCATGGACTTCACAGTTGATTCACAAAGGTGTTGTCCTCCCTTTGTAAGTCAAATCATCATTCTTCACTCTTGAGACTATGTACTTTAAATTATAATAGTTATCTTGAGATGTGTTTTGACATCTCATTGATGCGGTGTTGATAAAGCTCAGGATAATATACAATTGATCACTTAGGATTCTTTTGAGAGCTTTAGATATGATCATCATCAGGTCACCAGGTCTTTACTCACGTAAAACAGAGGTGCCTTTAACCCAGGTCTTTGTTCACACAAAACAGAGGGATGATGATGAACATGATCTTTTCACCTTTGATACTGAGATTCAGTATGGTGATCATACACCCAGGTCTTTGTTCACACAAAACAGAGGGAGTATGAGTTGCAAAGATAGATAGTATAAAGTCTTTTACATAGTGTGTGCAGATGAATGATTTGATCACATTAGGATAAGACTCACTTTGTTTTCTCAAAATGAAGTTTCCCACAGACAATTATGACAATATTATGTTATGCAAGCACTAAGGTTTGTTTCCACTCAAGTTGAACCTACTCACATATCAAGAAACTTGTTGAGATATATTGATATTTGTTTATGCAGAAATAGGCAAAGCTATAGTTTACTATCATTTCCCATGCATAAGGCATACTGATGCATTATTGCACACAGCATGTTGTTTGTTTGAACTTTATTTAATCTAAGTTAATCATACCTAGAGACTCAATCAGAAAATTAAATCTGACTGAATCAAAGGCTTTAGTGAATAAATCAGCAAGCTGATTTGATGTATCCACTTTGACTAACTTGATCAATCCTTTTTCTGAGCAATCTCTCAGAAAATGATACCTAATCTCTATATGTTTAGTTTTACTATGTTGCACAGGATTAGCAGTTATAAAACATAGCAGCTGAATTGTCTATATAGATTGAAGTTTGAAGGAAGTTGTAACCATAGTCAAGCAATTGGTTTTGTAACCAAAGTACTTGAGAACACCCGGCTGAAGCAGCAATGTACTCAGCCTCAGCTGTGGATACAGAAACATTTGTTTGTTTCTTGCACTGCCATGACACTAGCCTGGGTCCAATGAATTGACATCCACCGGTTTTGATTTTCTATTGCTGTTACATCCACCATAGTCACTGTCTGAGTATGAGTAGAGTGTAAAGTCTCCATCCTTGGGATACCATAGACCAAGTCCTGGTTTTCCCTTGAGATATCTGAAAATTCTTTTGACAGCATTGAGATGTGACTCCTTTGGATCAGATTGGTACCTAGCACATACACACACAGCAAACATAATATCAGGTCTACTGGCAGTTAAGTACATAAGTGAACCTATCATAGATCTAAATAATTTTTGATCAATAGATTTTCCAGAGGGATCAGGGGCAATCTTATCAATTGTTGATGCTGGTGTTTTGCAAGAGGAGACTTCAGCAAAATTGTATTTCTTCAGAATTTGATGTATATTTTTCTTGATTGATGAAAATTCCATCTGCTTTTTGATGAACTTGAAGGCCAAGGAAGAATGTTAATTCACCCATTGAGCTCATCTGAAATTCAGATTTCATCAGCTCTTCAAAATTCACACACAATCTCTTATTAGTTGATCCAAATATAATGTCATCAACATATACTTGGACTACTAAGAGATCTTGATGTTCTTGTTTGAGAAAGAGTGTCTGGTCAATTGTTCCTCTTTTGTAGCCATGCTTGAGTAAGAAGGATGATAATGTTTCATACCATTTTCTTGGTGCTTGATGAAGACCATACAAGGCTTTATCTAGTTTGTATACCCTGTGAGGATAATGAGGATCTTCAAATCCGGGGGGTTGAGACACATAAACTTCCTCATCTATTTTTCCATATAGGAAAGCACACTTGACATCCATTTGATACACAGTGAATTTCTTGTATGATGCATATGCCAAGAACACTCTTATTGCCTCAATTCTGCAACTGGTGCAAAAACTTCATCATAATCTATGCCTTCTTCTTGAGTGTAACCTTGTGCTATTAACCTTGCTTTGTTTCGGACAATAATACCTCTATCATCCAGTTTGTTTTTGTATAGCCATCTAGTTCCAATAGGATGTTGACCTTCAGGTAAGTCAACAAGACACCATACTTTTTGCTTTCTGAACTGTTGAAGCTCTTCTTGCATAGCTTCAATCCAGCTATTGTCTTTTAAAGCAGCTGTAATGTTTGGAGGCACCACTTGAGAAAGAAAACAGTTGAATAGACAAAGGTTGGCTGTACCACTTTGGCTCCTTGTAGTTCTCTTTTCAGGATTTCCAATGATATTGTTAAGTGGATGAGACTTATGAATTCTCATTGAGGGAGTTGACTCAACTGGAATGGATGATTCCAGATTAGTCATTTCCATTGCCTCTGACTGATTCATCTCAATTTGAGAATTCAAAAATAATCAAATTGAGTCTCTGTGTGATTGAGCTTCAGAAGTATCCGCAGTTTGATTTTGCTCTTCCGCAGGAACTTCTGCGGAAGTATTTTGTTCTTCCGTAGGAGCTGCTCCGGATACATGTTGGTCTTCCGAAGGAAGTTCTCCGGATACATGTTGATCTTCCGAAGGAATTTTTTCTGATGCATGCTGTTCTTCCGAAGGAGCTTCTCCTGATGCATGCTGTTCTTCTGAATGAGCTTCTCTCCTGATGCATGCTGTTCTTCTGAATGAGCTTCTCCTGATGCATGCTGTTCTTCTGAAGCAGCTTCTCCTGATGCATTTTGTTCAGTTCCACATGTAGTATCTGCTTCTGTTGAATTGTTGGCACTTGTAGATGTATGTATCCTTGGGGGATCAGCAGATAAAGGTACTTCAGTCATAATTGGTGGAACAAATGGATAGCATACTTCATCAGAACCTGTATTTGTCAAATAATCATAGTTAAACGATTTAGACAAGGCATCTATGTCAAATAACCATGATGATCCTTTAACTGACTTAGTGAATACATTTTCATCAAAAGATACATTAGGTGTCTCTTCCACAATGTTGTGCTGTGGAATATACACTCTATATGATTTTGATGTTGAAGAATATCCAACAAAGAAACCATCATATGCTTTTTCTGAAAATTTTCCTAATGACTCTTTGATGTTCAAAACAGTTACTTGACACCCAAATACTCTTAGATATCCTATGTAAGGTTTTCTTTTAAATAGGAGCTCATAAGGAGTTTTGTTATGTTCTTTGACAATTAATGTTCTATTTTGAACATTGCATGCAGTATTCACAGCCTCAGCCCAAAAGGTAATAGGTAGTTGTGAATCAGCTAGCATTGTTCTTGCTGCTTCAATGAGAGTTCTGTTTCTTCGTTCAGCAACTCCATTTTGTTGTGGAGTCCTTGGTGCACTGAATTGTCTTGCAATTCCTTTGCTCCTGCAAAAAGAATCTAGTTCAAAGTTAACAAATTCAGTACCATTATCACTCCTGAAAATTTTGACTTTTGTATCAAGTTGATTCTCAATCTTGATGACAAAGTCCATTAATGTTTCTGATGTTTCACTCTTTTGTTTTAAGAAAAAGACCCATGTAAATCTAGTGAAATCATCAACTATCACCAAACAATATTGCCTTTTTCCAATGCTCATTACATTGGTTGGACCAAATAGATCCATGTGAAGCAATTTGAGTGGTGTAGTATTAGTATTGATTGTTTTTGGTTTATGTGACACTCTGTGTTGTTTTCCTTTGTAACAAGAAGAGCAATGAGTTGAGCAATGGAACTCTTTATTTGGTAAGCCAATGACCAGGTCATGTTTTACCAATTTATTCATATTTTTCATGTTAGAATGAACAAGTCTTCTATGCCATAATTGTGACAAATCTTCTGAAAGTTTAGAAATAAGACAAGTTTCATGTTTTGTGAGAGAAGTGTTGTTCATATCCAACACATAAGTGTTTCCTTTTCTTGCTGCTTTGAGGAGAATCCAATCTTCTGGGACAATAAATCCTGGCTTAAGAATGTAACAGTTAGTGTCATCAAACAGTGTAGTGTAATTTTGATCACAGATTTGAGATACACTTAGTAAATTATACTGTAAGTTTTTACAGTAATTTACTTTATCAAATTTAAGTACACCATTAGTTATCATTCCTTCACCAACAATTTTACCTCCCTTTTTATCCCCACCAAATGCCACATAAGAAGCATTTTTATGTTTGAAATCATGGAGAAGAGAACAGTTTCCTGTCATATGCCTGGAACAACCACTGTCAACATACCACATGTTGTCAGCTCTCCAATATTGTTCCTGCAGTCAGAAAAGAAAATCAGTTAGAAGTGACAACCCAAGCCTTAGTGATCTGGGTTTGTCAACAGGATCTAAAATAGTTACTCTTTCAAGAATATTTTTTGAAGTTTCTGTTTCAGATTTGATTGATTCATTCTGATTTAATTTGGATGAGGATGATTCTGCTGAATGGGATGTTGATGAAGTAGATTCATGATTCATATTGTCTGCTTTACTTAGATCAACTTCATTTGTTTGATTCTTTTGTTTTGATAGTGAACCTTTAAATGTTTCACTGTCTTTTGTTTTTGAAAGAGGGATATGAATGCCTTTTTCAAATTTATCAAAGAATGAATCATCATCCTTTGATTCCTTGTCAGACAAATCCACTCTTTTGTGTGGTGTTTTTGACTGCTGAAAAGTTGATCTTTTCTTCAGTATCTTAACACTTGATGATGATTTGTCCTTTGGTTTTTCCTTTGACTTTTGTTCATGCTTCTTCAGTTTTGAACCCTTTGCAGAATCTGTGGATTGGGAATCTGATTCAGATTTGTCTGATTCTTTCTTTTTTGATCCTTTTATCTTGTTCTTTTTGTTGAAATAACATTCCTGTGTGGAATGATTATTTTTGTTGCAAATAGAGCAATGTTTGTTGAAGTAACAATCAGCAGTCATATGATTGTTCATATTGCAAATAGAACAATAACTGCTGAAGTAACAATCTTCAGTGTTGTGATTTTTCATGTCACACACCATTTGCAATACTTTTCTTCTGATTCTTTCTCAGAATCATTCCTTTTGTTTGCTGATTTTGTAGTTGCTCTTTCTTCTTTAGCTTTGAATGTGCTTCAGCTTTTTCATTTTTGTGCACATTTTGTTCCTTTGGAGTTGAATTTCTCTTCCGTAGATCAGCTGCTGAAGTTTTCTTGTTCAGTTGATGATCTGCTGATGCCTTGTTCCTTCCTTTGAATTTTCCTCTTTCCTCAGTGATGACAGATTCATCAGTTAATTTCTTGGAGGATTCTTGCATACTTAGTTCTTGAAGACCTTCATTCAATTGAGCTATCCTCTTGCAGATGGTCTTCAGCATGTTTCTTTGTTTAGGAGGATATGGCAACTTTGTTTCTTCAAGCACTTTTGGAATATGGGCTTTCAGTTGACAATTTTTACCAGTGCTTGTTTGATCAACATCATGTTCATCAGAATCATCCAAGTCATCACATTTATCATAATCAAATTCTGAATCATTTTGATCTAATGATTCTGATTCAGATGATTCAGTTTCACTCACCTCAGCTTTATCATTATTTTAGTTTTAGATGAATCTTTTTCAAATTTGTGCTAGGCACAAAATGATTTGACAGAGTGTTTGTCATTGTTGTAGGTAAGGATGTGTAATTATCATTTATAGGTGGTGCAACCGCATTATAACCCAACCCAGACCTTTTCTTTGATTCAATATGAGAAGATAGTAATTTCTCATATTGCTGAGATGATAATTGAAACTTCTGAAGTTTCACTTCAGTTGATGCATGATCAGCCATGGATTTTGTTAAGGAAGTGGTCAAATGCTCAACTTGGGCTTTTAGGCTATAATTTTCAGAAACAAATTTTTCTAAATCCTTTTGCAAAGAATTAATTTTTATTTGATATAATTTATGTTCTCTAACATGAGATTCATTCAAAATCATTGTTTCTTTTACTTTATCAGCCAACTGTTGAGCATGGACTCTATATCGTTCAACTTCCTCAACACAAGTTGATGAACACAATCTTTCTTTTACCTTTTTTGCCATTGGTGGCACTGTTTGATCCATATGAGCCATCAATGCTTGATTTTCTTCCAAAACTTCCTTCTCATACAGACTCCAGTCACACGTTCCATCTTGAAGTATGATCAGCCCTGACTCCTTTGAGTTACTTGGTCCTGCTGATTCTTTGGTGGCTGGTGGGGAAGCATTGATCAGTTGAGATTGCTTGTGCAGAGGTCTTTGAGAAGATTGTTGATTTGCTTGAATCTGATGTTGTTGATGCTGCTGATGTTGTCTCATCTCTGGATAAGACTGTTGATTGCATTCTCTTGAGAAATGTCCATAGAGATTGCATTTGTAGCATCTCACCTTTGATTTGTCAACACCAATCTTTGATGTTCTGCTTGCTGAAGCCAAGTTCTTATTTCTCCTGAGATATTGCTTAGCTCTATAAGCGATATGGCCATCTGCCATTGTAGATCCATCTCTTCCACTACATCTGGGGGTAGTTCTTCTAAGTCTTGTTGACAGATATTTGCTGATGTTAGAGAGCTTCCCAGGTATGCTTGAAAACTTGAGCTAAAAGCTGCAAAGGCTGCTCTTTGTTCTTCAGAGTCCAATATCACAGTTATTGGTTCTGACTGATTTGCTGAAAAGGAAGACTTAGTTGTTGCTGCAGATGTATCTTGTCTATCAGTAGTTCTTCCTTTATTCTTCTGCTGCTTGTCTTGAGATGATTTCTTTGAGGGTTTTGAAGCATAGAAGCTAACTTCCTCCTCATCATCACTCCTAACACAAGAGCTATCACTTTCATTGTTTGAAATAAATGCACTTCCTACATTATTTGTTTTCTTTGAAGTGATAGGGTGAGACATGAGTTCTCACACTCTTGTTTCTTGATTTTTCATCCATTTCAAGAGCTTCCACTTTTGCAACCAGAGTATCTAAACCAGTTGCTTTCAGATCTATAGTATTCTTGAACATGGACACAGTATGCTTCCAACTTTCTGGCAAAGTGTGGAGCATTTTCTTGTTAATTCCTCACTAGTATACTTCAACTCTAGAATATTCATCTCAGTGACTAACTGCATGAATCTATGAAGTTGCTGAGGAATTGATTCACCCTCAATATGATGAAAGGTTTCATATTGTGATCTGAGGGTGTCTCTCCTTATACTTCTTATCTCATCACTCCCTTCGCAGAGAGTGTGAAGAATCTTCCATAAGGAGTGAGCTGTTTTATAGTTCTCACACCTGATTAATATCTCTTCAGGTAAGGCCATACTAAGCAGACTGTATGCTTTTATATCGACTTTAACCTTTTTGACATCATCAGGTGATAGATCTTTTGTGCTGATTGGTTGATTTTTGTCATTATAATCCGGCCCAAGAGTGGGTGGAATATAAGGACCTTCAGTAATGGAAATCCACAAGTCAGAATCAGTATAGTTTACATGATTCCTGAACTTGATTTTCCATGACTTAAAATCTGCTTTTGTTTCCAACTTCGGGGGTTGGTAAGATGAACCACTGAAGTTGCTCATGATGCTCACAAGATCTACTATTCAATTGATTTGAATATAGATTGGTAAACGAAAACAAACACAATTAAACACAACTAACACTGATAGATCAATTGATTTAAATCAATGAGCACTTGGCTCTGATACCACCTGTGAATCCAAGGATCGTCGACAGGAATTATCAGTGTGAATTGATTTCAAGTCAACGTTAGCGGAATTAACGTTGATTTGGTTTAATTGTATTTAAACAACATTCAATGTTAATAAAATATCAAGAACACATGACACAAAACACAATTAAAGATTAATTAATGTTTTATTATAATGTATTGAAGATTACAAAAGAATGAAACAATGAATGCTATGATGTTGTATATGTTATGATGATCGAAAGACTTTTGATGATTGTTGTAATGCTATTGCTGTTCTCAATCAATCAATCGTCTGTTTTTTGATCGATCTTGAATCGAAACCTAGGATCCATATTTATAGACAGATGTTTCAGTTATAGGAAACACCGGATCTCTTGGGATTTGATTTGTTTCTGATAAGGAATCATCGGATTTCTCGGGATTCGTATAACCGCCTTGTTGACTTGTTGACTTGTTGACTTGTAGCACTTGTATTTTGCAAGTGTTTGGACTCCGCAGAAATATTGTCTTCCGCAGATGTTTTGTTCTTCCGCAGATGTTTTGTTCTTCCTCTTCCGCAGCATTTCTTGAACACTTGAACTCCAGTTGATTTTGTTCATCCGTAGATGATCTTCGGATGTATTGTTACTTGTAAGATATACATCTACGGAAGAATGATATGTTCATCCGT
Organism: Flaveria ramosissima; assembly: GCA_025215565.1. NCBI lineage: Eukaryota > Viridiplantae > Streptophyta > Magnoliopsida > Asterales > Asteraceae > Flaveria > Flaveria ramosissima. Next base: position 19,933,175 of record CM046042.1, on the reverse strand, counting down.
AGATGTTTCTTATACTTGGTCAATTTCAATAATTGATCAAGTATTATGTTTGTACCTGCAGCCATACATACATCAACACATATATAAATGGGTTAACCTATATATTTAATGCATACATAATAATGAATTACAAAAGTTCATTACAAATATTAATTCAAGTACTAAGCCTATACATAATGACTAGATCTACAGATTCTAGACCTAACACATATATGTAATAACTATTGCTCTTTGAATTTGATTAATTACAATACGTATGAATTCAATAAATGACAAAAGCTCTACTAATTATATTGCAAAACATTTATATATAGTACACTAGTAGTTCTCGCGTGATA
>CM046042.1:19797484-19932637 GCA_025215565.1 Flaveria ramosissima | reverse complement strand
GATGTTCCTGTTTATGTATGTTTATCTTCTCGTGGCTTTGTGTTGACTGATAATGAATGAAATACTTAAGTATGATGTAACGTAAAGTCAAAGATAATGAAAGGAGGAATGAAATAATGAATGCATGCATTAATGAACGAATGAAAGTATGAAAGACTTGCAAGCAAATATAAGGAGGTTCACAACTCATTGAGAGTTGTTAGCTCAAGTGTGTGTGTCTACAGCGTGCGATTATGGCTAACTCATAAGGGTTCATACACACAGTAAGAGTTCAGTCTCGGTGACTGCTTCAATACGTGCGATTTCTTTATTACTATGTGTTATACAGCGTGTGATCTTGGCGAAACACAGGAAGAGTCTGTCCTGGTGATCACTCCGTACGTGTGATATGGGGTCCTTGTCACTTAACCCTAGATGGAATTGCTTGGTGCTCTAGAGGGGGGTTAAGTACATGACAAGACCTAGATAGAAGTGAAAGATAATAAATGTACGAAAAGTGCGATAAGTACGAAATGTGCGAAACGTGGGAAATGTATGAAATGAACGATTATGAAGATAATAAATATTATCTATGTGTACGTATGATATGTGATCACGTGCGATAGTAATGAAAATGCCCTAATGAATGAAAGGTAAATTAATGTTTTTTTATAAAACTAGAACTCACTCAACAACGCTGAGTTTTATGTGTTTCCAGTTGGCAGTTAATGATTGCTGAGGATGGCACGGGCGGCTACTCGGCTTTTTTTTATGGCATTCTTTTGATTAATGTTTTTGCATTGTAATGCGAACAAACTGCGTTTTGTAATGAATGTTGTATTAATCTACAAAAGCATTTAAATGGAAATGAAAGATTATTTTAATGTTCTGTTGTGATGTTTTATAAAATATGAATGTAATTATATGTTTTATGTGCGATGATGATCCAACTGTAAGCGTCCCGGGAATGAGGCCTTACAAGTTGGTATCAGAGCTAGGTTTAAGTAAAACGGGTAAATTTTCCAAATAAACCTTAACTTAAACTGAAAATGGGACGAAAAGGGAATGGGATGCCAATCTGAGTAGCTGCGTGCCATCAGGTATTTTCTTAATGATAATCAGTATTACATGCACATGTTTATGTGTTGTATGTATATTTAGATACTGATGTAGTCAGGATAGGTAATGCTCTGGGTATGAATAGTAAAGTAAGTGGCTAATCACAACTGGCCACTACAATTAAGGACTTACTATACTTGACATAAACTGAGTTGTTCCCTTGAATGAGCGTGTTGGTGTTTGAATCTTTCAGTGTATTAGAGAATGGCCGATGGTAGATCGTCTAAAGCTTCACGTGGTGGAGGTCATGGTGGAAGTGGTGCAGAACCGCGACCGAAAAGAGGAAGATCAAGAGTTGAAAAGGTGGTTTCTGAAGAACCGAGACCCCTCATCCGAGGGCGGAGACGAGAGTGTGAATCTGAGGGCCTCAGTGAAAAAGCAGTTGTAGAAGAAGTTTATCGGGTCATGCACACAATCCTACTGTCTGTGGTGACTGAAGTGATAAGGGTTGTACGAGAAGGGGAAAGAAAGGAAAGGAATAGGTCCGCGAGAAGACAGGAGGGACTGGAGACCGAAATGGTTCTATCTTATGATGAAGAAGAGGAAGAAGAGCCTGCGTCGGAGGCGGCACGAGGCTGTAATTATGGGGAATTTATGAGATGCAAGCCCCTAACTTTTGATGGTAACGACACTGCTGCTGCTACTCACCGTTAGGTGAGGGAGATGGAAGCCGTTCTTGATATTAGGGAGTGTGGAGAGGATCAGAAGGTGAAGTTTTCTGCCCACTCATTCGTGGACTCGGCTCTGTGCTGGTGGGACAATATTGTCCAAGCTGAGGGTAGTCGGGGAATTGGAAGAATGAGGTGGTCTGAGCTGAAGAAATTGGTGGTTGAGGAGTTTTGTCCTCATCGAAAGATGGACAAAGTTGAGAGGGAGTTCCTACAGCTAGAGGCGGAAACGATGACACATCAACAATACACCACCAAGTTCAATAAGATGGCACGGCTGGTGCCAGATCAGGTGACGCCTCTATCGCGAAAGATCAAGAGGCATATTCAGGGTTTGCCAGCGGATATTCGCAGGCACATGATCGTCGCCCGACCGAGCACGTTTAGGTCGGCGGTTGACTTGGTAGGGAGGTTGTATGATGAAAGAACGGTGGTGGTGGCTGAAGGCAGTAAGAAGAGTGGTGGAGACCGGAACTGGAACGGGAAGAGGTTTGGTCGGGGTGGTGACCCGAGGGGTAACAAGAGGGCACGGGTGGATGACCGCCGTGTGGTACACCTGGTGCGGGGTCGAAGAGGTGTGGTAAATGCGGGAAGGAGCGTTCGGGAGAATGCAAATGGGGTCAAACATCTGCTTCAAGTGTGGAAAGCCTGGTCATATGGCTGGAGATTGTGGGGTCGTAAGGTGCTACAACTATGGGGAAAGTGGTGACATGAGTAGAGACTGTAAGAAGCCGAGGACTGAGGGTTTGGGGGTGAAGAAGACTGTAGAAGAAGTATAGAGGGCGAGCGATAGAGCGTTTACGATGACGCAGGAGGAGGCTAGGATGGATCCTGATGTTGTGTCGGTATGTTTCTAGTAAACCAAACTTTAGCCTCTGTGTTGTTTGATTCTGGTGCCAGTAAAAGTTTTAGTTCTGCTGCTTTCTGTGCTAAACTGCCTGTTAGTAGTAGGAGGGTTGATGTGCCCTTTGATGTAGAAACTGCCAAAGGTAAGTCTACCAGGATTTCTGAGATGATAGAAGATTGTGATGTGGAATTAGAAGGTCACAAGTTTCCTGTTAGACCATTCATGATGACCTTAGGTGGTTTTAAAGTAGTTCTTGGGATGGATTGGTTAGCGGACTACGAGGCGAACATTGTGTGTCGCAAGAAGATGATTCGTTTGATAGCGCCTGACGGGAGTTTAGTGACTGTTATGGTGATCGGGTCACGACGATTCCGAAAGTGATTTCAATGGCGGTGGCAGGAAAGTGTATGAGGTGTGGATGTAGTGCCTACTTGGCCTATGTAAAGGATGTGGATACGCCAACACCACAACTATCCGATGTACCGGTTGTGTGTGACTTTCCAGATGTATTTCCCGAAGACTTACCAAGAGTGCCACCAGACCGTGAGATCGAGTTTCAGATTGATTTGATACCGGGTGCCCAACCTGTTGCAAGGCACCGTATCGGCTGGCCCGACGGAGATGAAAGAGTTGATGGAGCAGCTACAAGAGCTGCTTGATAAGGGGTTTATTAGACCGAGTATTTCTCCTTGGGGTGCTCCGGTCTTATTCGTGAAGAAGAAGGATGGTAGTATGAGGATGTGTATAGACTACCGTGAGTTGAACAAGTTGATAGTGAAGAATCGGTACCCGTTACCAAGGATTGATGATTTGTTTTATCAGTTTCAAGGTGACAGTTGGTTCTCAAGGATAGATCTTCGATCGGGCTACCATCAACTAAAGGTGAAAGAGCTAATATTCCCATAATAGCTTTTCCCACGCGTTATGGTCACTACGTGTTCCTCGTTATGTCTTTGGTTTGACCAACGTGCCAGCTGCTTTTATGAACTTGATGAATCGAGTGTGTCGGCCGATGTTGGATAAATCAGTGATCGTGTTTATTGATGATATCCTGATTTATTTGAAGAGCGAGATAGAGCATGCCGGTCATATTCGGGAGGTTCTGGAGACGTTGAGAAGGGAGAAGTTGTACGCCAAGTTCTCCAAGTGCGCGTTCTGGTTGCGCGAGGTTCAATTCTTGGGCCATGTGGTGAATCCTGAAGGTATTATGGTGGACCCGGCAATGGTGGAGGCGATGATGCAATGGAAGTCTCCAAAGACGCCATCCGAGATTCATAGTTTCTTTGGTTTGGCGGGTTATTACAGAAGATTCATTCAAGACTTCTCTAAAATAGCTTCTCCATTGACTAAGTTGACCTGAAAAGATGTGAAGTTTGTATGGGGTCAAGCTCAAGAGAAGGCGTTCGAGGAATTGAACGCGAGATTGACTCAAGCTCCTGTTCTTTCATTACCCGATGGAAGTGAAGATCTGGTGGTTTATTCTGATTCTTCCTACTCGGGGTTGGGGTGTGTGTTAATACAGAGAGGAAAAGTTATAGCCTATGTATCCCGACAACTGAAAGTTCATGAGGTTAACTATCCTACTCATGATTTGGAGCTAGTAGTCGTGGTCTTTGCGTTAAAGATTTGGAGGCACTACCTGTACGGAACGAAGTGCACCATATTCACTGACCATAAGAGCTTGAAGTACTTCTTTGAGCAGAAGGACTTAAACATGAGGAAAAGGAGGTGGTTGGAGCTTATAAAGGATTACGATTACGAGATCCATTACCATCGGGGCAAACCCAACGTGGTGGCGGATGCCCATTAGCCGAAAGGAGAGACCCGAGCCGATTCGGGTGAAAGCCTGTCAGTTGATCATGACATCAGATGTGATGAAGCAAAATTAAGGAGTTTCAAGATGAGGCATTGAAAAATATCATCTTAACTCTGAAAGAATGAGAGGTCTGGCCCGGAATTAGGTGAAAACACACTTGGTTTATGACCCGATTCGGGCGAATATGGATTCCTCGTTTGGGGATCTACGGGTGAAGATCAGGGATGAAGCTCACAAGACTCGGTACTCAATTCATCCCAGTGCTACAAAGATGTATCAAGACATGAAGAAGACTATTGGTGGCCAGGTATGAAGTGTGATGTGGTGGAGTATGTGAGTAAATGCCTTACTGCTTACAAGTGAAGGCCGAGTACCAAAAGCCGTACCTGAAGATTCCAACCTTTCGATACCAGAGTGGAGTGGGAGCATATCACCACTGATTTTATTACGAGAGCTGCCGCGTACCGCGTGAGGGTATGATGCTATATGGGTGATTGTTGATCGTCTGACCAAGAGTGCTCACTTCCTAACGATCCGCGGGACATATTCATCCGAGAGGTTGGCTAATCTATTCATTAAGGAGATTGTGACTCGTCATGGTGTGTCGGTGTCTATTGTGTCTGATCGTTAAATTTTGGAAGAAGTTCCACGATGTTATGGGGACGAGGTTACACATTAGCACGGCTTATCATCCCCCGACTGATGGTCAGTCGGAAAGGACCATTCAGACGTTGGATGATATGGTTCGTACTTTTGTTATCGATTTTGGAGGAAGTTGGGATAACCACTTACCGTTAGCTGAGTTCTCATATAACAACAGTTATCATGCTAGCATTGGTATGCCACCTTATGTGATGCTATATGGTAGGAGATGCAGGACACCCGTCTGTTGGGGTGAGTCAGAAGGAGTTAGGAAGCGTCGAGGTAATCGAGGCTATGACTGAGAAGCTTTAAAGGATCAAGGCCTTCATGAAGGCAGCCAAAGATAGACAGAAGTCGTATGCTGATAAACGACGCAGACTGATTGAGTTCCAGGTGGGTGACCAGGTTATGTTGAAGGTCTCACCTTTGAAGGGTATCATCCGGTTCAGAAAGCGGAGCAAGTTGAGCCCAAGGTACATAGGGCCTTTCCGAATCATTGCTCTAGTAGGAGAGATGACCTATAGACTGGAGTTTCCAGATGAGCTAAGTAGGATTCACCCGACATTCCATGTATCTCATCTGAGGAAATGTTAGGCGGACGAGGATACGATTGTTCCACTACAGGATATCGAGGTAGATGAATGGCTCAATTATGTGGAGCAACCAGTGGCAATCATCGATTGAAAAGAGAAGAGGCTGAGGAATAAAGCGGTTCCTCTTGTGCATGTACAGTGGAAGCACATGAAAGGATCCGAGTCAACGTGGGAGACTGAAGAAGAATTGAGGCAGCATTACCCACGTTTGAAGCCGACGAAAGAAGAAAAAGAAATAAAGTCCAAAGTCGAGGGACCAAACTTGCCAAAACGGATGTTTGGAAGAGTGGAGGATAAGAGGGGAGGGCAGCCCACACCCTACCCCACACTCACAAAATTCAGCCAACAGAGAAGAGAGGGAGAAAAAGGGGTTTCAAGCTTGGTTTTCGTGGATTCGGGTGTGAAAGTTGAAGTGTAACGGGTTGGATCGATGCTCTACTCGACAGGGTTGTTTGTGTGAGTTCTAGGACCCCTCTTTTACACGTTTTCTACCGATTTAGGGCTGGAACACATCTGAAAAACCATTTTTGAATTGTGTGTGTTGAACCTGTGTGTATGTGTTTTTGTGTGTGATTCGAGTGGGTTTGATTTCGGGCTTGTGTGTGCTTGAATGATGTTGTGTTAGGTGTTTCTAAGGCTTAGGATAGCTTAGAACAGGTTTGGGTGAGCTTGGAGGCCGAAAATGGCAGTTTGCGTTCGGGATGAACTACATTCTACATCAACTAGGGCTAGGCGACCGAATGGCATGCGACTGGAGGCCATACGGCCGAAAGGCATGCGACTGAGGTCCATGCACACGGTTGTCATGCGAGTGAGGTCCATACGTATGGAAGTCATACGACTGAGGTTCATGCGCCTGTAAAGTATGCGATTGAAGGTTATACGACTGAGGTCCATGCGCCTGGAGGCCATGCAACTGAGGTTCATACGCACGAAGGGTATGCGACCGAAGCCCATGCGCCTGAAGTCATGCGACTGAAGGCCATACGCATGAAAGCTATGCGACTGAGAGTCCATATGCATAGGTGTTGCAGGACCGGTGAACGGTATGCACTTATAACACAACAACACAATGAGGAGAGTTGCTTAGAGCACTTAACAGATCAAATAGGGAACCAGTTAACTAGTTAATGAAAGATGCTAAGAACACAAGTAATTGTGAGACAGAACAAGATTGCAAACAACACAAGTATTTGGTTTTCAAGAATGATGTATATTGCTTCTCAAGTTCTATTACAAGTTACAAAACATCGATAGAAAGTTACAAGTACTTGAGATACTTTATACTACATCCTACAGAAGGCCATACTTTAAAGGCCAGCTAGATACAATTGACTAGACAACTACAAAATCAAATGTAGAGTCAAAAGGCAGATCTGCCTTTCGACTTGTTACTATGACATGCCATAGCTCACATCCTAATATATTACAAAAAGGATAAAATTACATAAAGTAGAAAGCATGGACTCAAGACCTCAATGTACAGTTACCAAAAGCATGGACTCATGTAAGTTGGTGACTTTACAGAGTTGCAGCGGTAAGGTGGTCCAGCTTTATGGTACAGTACATCAGATAAATGCATATCTCTAAAAGTCTTCGGAAGAAATCTGTCTTCACTCTTTGGCTTCTGAATACTTTGTCTTAGAAGCTTCGGAAGACTTCACTTTTGGCTTCGGAAGATATTGGTCTTGGCTTCGGAAAATTTTACACTTACAATATTTCTAGTGCATGGTGTAAAACTTCCGAAGCATTTCTACTTCAGTTCTTTAGTGCATGCTTGCAGAGAGACTTTGGATGTTTTGGCTGCATCAGACTTATAAGAATCCTTACAAACTCCCCCTAGGCTGATGCTACCAAACATTTAGAAGATCTTCAGATGTTTGTAGTCTATGATGACCATACCTTTCTTCATTAGATGGTCAGGATCATTCAAACTCTCATAATATCTTCTCATCTCAAAGAGATCATGTAGAGGTAAGTTGATTATGTCTTGCCATGTATAGAAATTCTCAACACCTTGATCTCTGATCACATGCCATCTCTCTGGATTTGTAGTGAAGGTCCAGGATAAGATGGGTGTCTCAGCTGCAAGAGGAGCCACTTGAATTGGAGTTGATAGGTTGCCTCTTTATGCACTTCCTCAGGTTGATCTGACTCAGCCTGAGGTGTAGAGGTGGATGATTCAGGCTTTTCTTCTTAGACTTTAGTTTAGAAGCCATCCTCTTCTTCCTCTTAGAAGACTTTAACTGAGAAGACTGGTGTGCAGCACCTTGTTGATCATCCTTGCCTTTCTCAGTTGGGTGTTCCTCCCTCACAGGTTCAGAAGGAGAGGGAGTTTGACCCTGCTGTGGATCAAAAGATATATCTTGGAGAAGTAATCTTGCATCCTTTTTTTCCTTCATCTCTCTTGACACTTCCATGTCAGCCAGATCATTTAAATGCTCTAAGGGGAGAGATATTATCTCATCTATGTCATAGTTCCTGGTCTGTAGGTAAGTAATCATCACTGCCCTCAACTCATATTCTTGAGTGTTTGGTCTGGGGGCAGCCCTGATTGTAGCTTGCATAAATCCTGAAGACCTAGAGGAACTTTCTCCCCTTAGCTTCCTCTTTCTCTCTCTCTCCTCATCCTCAATCTCCTCAGGAGTCAAAATCTTTTTCTCTTTGTCACCCATAAACTTTTGTGACTCAGGGTGGATAGAGGTTTGGCCTTCATTGCTTGGTGTAGCATCCAAGCTCTGGCAAGAGAGAGGCTGTGAGACACCTTCACCAGCAAGTGTTTCACTAAGGGAATGAATTTCTGAAGCAGTTGTTGGTGTGACAGGGCTCTCAGGCTCTATCACCGGGCTTTCAGCCAAGGTTTTCCATTTGAAGCTAATCTCAGGGTCTGCCTCAGCATCCAGTTGACCAATGACATTACTAGATTGCCTTTGTCTCCTTCTAAGGCTGAACTCTTTAGTAATTTTGTCTTGAATCCTGAGTGCTAACCTGTTAGCTTGTCTTGATTTTCTTGGGTTGACAAGTGGCATGTTGATCAGGTTAAGACCTTCATAGTAGTCCAAAATCTAAAAATTGAACACTTCTTGTTGTCCTTGAACTCTGTGAAGAATGAGGGCTCTTCTATCATCATCATACCTCCATCCAATAATGTAGTTCGAAGTTCCTTGAGGTGGAGATGCCACAGCCCTTGGAATGCCTTCCTCAAAGAGACTCCTAATAACAGAGCCAATTATGTCCACATTAATATGAACTTGAGGAAGTTGCTGAGTATGCACAGTTGCAAGTGAGGATGGTGAATCCTCGATGTCCATACTCCCTGAAGAACTCCCAGGTTCTGTGACTGTAATGACTTTCTCCCCCTTTTTGGTAGCATCACCCTCTTTCATAGGTAAGCTAGAGGTTAGGTCAACCACATTCACAGGTTCTTGTGTTCCTGGTTGAGCTCTTCTTAAAGGTCTCCAAGCTAGTTTTTCCTTGAGATAAGATATCTCAAGTTGCTGATCATTGACCCTACTATGCAAGGTAGTCACCTAAGATTCAAGGTGACTAACCTTAGAGACTAGATAGGAGCATGTTTTTGACAGTTTTTGCACCTTAGTGTCAGATTCCCCTCTTCTTCATCAGAAGAATCATTGGGGGATGAGATGATTGGACCAAAGTCCTCTCTCTCACCACCAGCCTCAGGTTCTTGGTTGCTGGATTTCCTCTGCACATTGACATTCTCAGTTGAGGTGTCAATGGGCTGCGTTGCCATGGTTGGGGTCTTAATGATGTATTCACTTGCAGAAGTGAGAGACTCTTCCATATGGATATCCTGAACAGGTTCAGAAGTATCCACCTTAGTTGTAGGTGACTGATGTGGGCTAGACAAAGGAGACTCAGTAGTACTCATCTCTCTTTGTGTAGGAGAGGAGTAGAGAGACTTATGGTACCCACTGAAACCAAATCTTCATCAGTATAGAATGAGAGGTTGGGAACGGGTTGATTTAAGTCTAATGGTCGGGGATGGTAACTGTCCCCTGAAGGTTGTTCACTTGAGTGTTGAGACTCTGAGTGAAGGCTTAAGGCAGTTGGGCTTGTGAGCTCATCAGGGTGAGCATGAGGAACCTCAGCCCTGATTGTTGAAGAGATGGGAGTGGTTTGCTCCTTAAGGAAAGTGGGAGCTCTAGTGTCCACTTCCTCCTGTATGGGTGAGTATATGAGGGCCTGCACAGACTCAATAGCTTGAGCAGGGTTCGTTTGGATTTCTTTGGTAGGTGAGGGTGACTTGGGGCCTTTTTGGTGGTTGAGAGGTAGAAGGTGTGGGTTTAACACTAGCTTGTGTTGCTAGGTTGTCACCTTGAGCAATGAGCTCTAACATTTTTGGGACTAGGGTTGTTTCTACCCCTGAGAAGCCTATAGTTGGCTTCGTCATAATTTTAAAGATACGGGGCTTCATCTGTCAAATTTAAGAATATTATCTGTTTCCCTTAACTGTGAGCCCAGTTCACAGTTGAGAATGTGTTGAACATATCGTGGAAACATATAATACTCTAACGAGTCCAAGTTAGCAAGCAAGTTTGTATAAAAAAATTGAGAGTACCTGAACTTGACCCCTTGAACCGTTCCATGTACTATGAATAGAGATCCTCAGGAATCTGGTCCCACCCTCCATGCTTGTTTGACAAGCTGTGGATAACCACATGAAGCAGGTATTTCCACTGGGATGAGACCTTCCCTTTCCTGAAGGTCTTTACAGAGAAATCTCCCTCATAGCCCATCTGCCCAAAGGAATAATTTACAAGTTCCTTTGGGAAGGACAACTCACCTTCTTCATCATCCAGCTGCAAATGAGTGTTAATGATGGCCGGAGTGATGAAGATTGTCCTCACTTGCATTGTGGCAGATAGTTCCTTCTCCCCATCCATAATGACCTCTTGGTAGGTCTTCCAAAATTCAAGCAGATGATCCTCATAGAGAGTAGGATCAATGGTTAGGGAGGTGGAGTAGTTTGATAGAGCTAAGAAACAGCAAATCTCTGAGAAACTTTCATCTTTCTCAGAGCTTAACAGAGCAACTTGGTTATGTTGCCTGTGAAGTTGCATGGAGAAATCTGGGTTGTTTCTGATATTTAGGTTGGCCATTTTAGAAGCTTAAGGATGAAGAAAGATGAAGAACAAAAGGCGGTTTGGAAGAATTTAGGTTTAAGGAATAATGTAATTTAGGAAGATAGTGAAAGAGGGGAGAACCGTTGGACATTTATGTGAAAAGGATTTGAGACAAAGTTAATGAAACAGGATAAAATTTGAAGTCCGAATGTTGGTCCCACCTCTGAAAAGTAGTTTACTTTTTCCCAAAAAGTAGTTTTCTTGGAAGTCGAGACATCTTCCGAAGGTTATTTGCTTCGGAAGTTCTGTAGAAAAAGCTTCCGATGACAAATTGGCTTCGGAAGAGATTTCAAAGATTTTTGAAAATTTTGCTTCGGAAGAGAGTTTTACACTCAGAGATATTTTATTCTATGAAGAATAAATACTTCCGAAGGTAAATTGCATTCGGAAGAAACTTGTTCTTTGAAAACATACAATGTACTTAAGTTGATTTTAAGCTTCGGAAGATATTTTAGAAATTTCTTCCAAAGGTAAAATTAATGAAGCAATTATTTGTTTACTAAGACATAAACTACTTCCGATGTTAATTTCAAAGTCTTCCGAAGAGATCAAGATTTTAAAAAATCAAAGAAAACTCTTTTGAAAAGATTTTTCTTCCAAAGAAAACAAAGGGCTTATGAAGGTGATATAATAGACAACTTAGGACACACAAGTTTTAGAAATAAATATGATTAAGTTTTAAGAAAAGCTATTCAAAGTTAATCATCCCAATAGCTGATACAAGATATTTAAATCTCTGCTCATCAAAAGCTTTGGTGAACAGATCAGCATATTGTTCTTTTGTGTTAACTTTGACTAGTTTGATTAATCCCTTTTCAAAGTTATCTCTAATCAAATGATACCTGATGTTAATGTGCTTTGTCCTTGAGTGCTGCACAGGATTCTCTATGATGGAGATAGCATTATTGTTGTCTATGTGGATAGGAGTCTCTTTAAAGTTAAATCCATAGTCTAGCATCTGATTTTGAATCCAAAGCACTTGAGCACAGCAACTTGCAGCAGCAATGTATTCAGCCTCAGCAGTTGATGCAGACACACAGGATTGTTTCTTGCATTGCCAAGAGACTACTCTTTCACCAAGAAATTGACATCCCTCTGATGTAGACTTTGCAGTCATGTTGCAACCACCATAGTCACTATCTGTGTAAGCATACAGATTAAAGTCAGAATTCTTTGGATACCAAAGGCCAAGTGATGGAGCACCTTTGAAATATCTTAAATTGTTTTGACAGTGACCATGTGAGATCTTGGGGTTGGCTTGATATCTTGCACAAATGCATGTAGCAAACATGATATCTGGCCTGCTAGTTGTGAGGTACATAAGAGACCCAATTGTTGCCCTATAAAAGTGTTCATCAACACACTCCCCCTCAAGATCAGGTCCAAGGGAGTGATTTCTGGCTACGGGTGTCTTAGCAACCTTACAATCAGTCATGTTAAACCTTTTAAGTATGTCTTGTACATACTTTGACTGACTTATGAAGATGCTATTGTCAACTTGCTTCACTTGAATTCCTAGAAAGAAATTGAGTTCCCCCATGGCACTCATTTCAAACATGTCCTTCATCAGCTTCTCAAAGTCTTTGCAGAGCTTTGGATTAGTTGACCCAAAGAAAATGTCATCTACATATAATTGAACTAGCATTATGTCATTTCCTGTTCCTTTGATGAAAGAGTTCCATCTATAGTACCTCTTTTGTAGCCATGTTGACAGAGATACTGAGATAGAGTCTCATACCACTTTCTTGGTGCTTGGTGCAGCCCATATAGAGCTTTATCAAGCCTGCAGACATAATCCGGATGATCATGATCTGCAAACCCAGGTGGTTGTCGGACATATACCTCTTCATCAATCACCCCATCAAGTTGGTAGACCTTGAAATTCTTGGATGCAGTAAAAGCTAGGAATATTCAAACAGCTTCAAGTCTTGCCACAGGAGCAAAAACATCTGTATAGTCAATTCCTTCTTCTTGAGTATATCCTTGAACAACTATTCTTGCTTGTGTTTTTGATGACAAGTCCTCTATCGTCCTTCTTGTTCCTAAAACCCATTTGGTTCCTATGGTAGTCTTCCCTTGAGGAAGAGACATAGGTTCCAAACCTTTTGCCTTTTGAATTGAAGCAGCTCCTCTTGTATAGCTTCAACCCAACTTCCATCCTTTAGAGCCCCATCAATTTTCTTTGGCTCTGTCTGGGACAAGAAACAAGAGTGAAGACAAACATTTGCTTCATGGGTTTGTCCTCTTGTTCTCACCCGCGCAATCAACATCTCCAATGATGTTAGTGGTAGGATGAGACTTGTGTATCCTTAGCTGAGGGATCATAGCAAGTTGCTTAGACAGATTTAGATTTGAAAATTTTGATCTGGCAAAGAAGATTCACCCTCCACATTACCACACTTATCAAGATTGACTTGATCCAATGAGTGTGTCACATTATTGATGTTGTCTTCAATGCAATGGTTATCAGCATCAAGAAATTCTTGATCACTTTCACCACCACCATGTTCTCAAACATTTGAAGCTCCTTCTTCTGAGTTTTGTGCCTCTAAGCTGGAATTTGAAGGCACCCCAGAAGCATCAGCAGCATTTGTCATTGATGTGCTGGTAGAAGCTTTATTTGCAGGAATAGTAACCACTGGAGCTGAAGATGTGTAACCTGAAGGTCTTCTTAGCTCAAATCTTGGGTCAGGATCACCTATTGGTAATATATTTGTAGATCCCAAAACATTCTCACAAGATTTGTTAAAACAGTTAGTAACTAAATCAAGATCAAATAGCCAATCCGGACCAGAACCTTTCACACTGGGAGTGTGCTCATTGAAAGTCACATTGGCTGACTCCTCAACTACTCTAGTTCTGAGATTGTATACTCTATAAGACTTAGCTTGAGAAGCGTATCCAATAAATTGTCCATCATCTGATTTCTCAGCAAACTTGGTAATTTGATCCTTGGTATTCAAGATGGTGCAAGGACATCCAAATGACCTGAGAAAACCAATGAAGGGTTTTCTCTTATGCCAAAGTTCATAAGGAGTCTTACCATGTGTCTTAACCACTAAAACTCTGTTTTGCACATAGCAAGCAGTGTTCACTGCCTCTGCCCAGAAGGTGATGGGCAGTATAGAGTCAGACAACATAGTTCTTGCAGCTTCAATTAGTGTCATGTTTCTCCTCTCAGCAACACCATTTTGCTGAGGAGTCCTGTGAGCACTATATTGTCTTGTAATACCTTTTTCATCACAAAATGTATCAAGAAATTGAATCTTGAATTCAGTTCCTTGATCACATATTTTGGTTTCGACCTTGTGATCACATTGATTCTCAATCTTTAAGATGAAATTCTTCAGAATCACATGAGTCTCATCCTTAGTTTTAAGAAAGAAGACCCAAGTGAATCTTGTAAAATCATATGTGATCACCAAACAATAAGAGGTCCTTCCTAGACTCATTACAATGGTGGGGCCAAAGAGATCCATATGTAATAAGTGTAGGGGATTAATGATGGAGTTTCTTTCCTTTGGCTTATGAGATACCTTGTGTTGCTTCCCTTTTAGGCATGCATCACAATGGACATTACTTGTAAACTCTTTCTTTGGTATTCCAGTTACCAAATCATACTTAATTAATTTATTCATGTTTTTAAAGTTTACATGGCACATTCTTTTATGCCAGAGGAAAGATTCATTATTATTTTCTTTAGATAGAAAGCAAGAAGATTCTCCTGAGGGAGAAGTTTCTTGCAAGTCCATCTTGTACATGTTCCCTTTCCTGGGGGCTCTAAGCAAGATGTGCTCATGAGGAATGACCACCCCGGGCCTGAGAACAATGCACTCATGCTCAGAAAGAGCATGTTATGACTCTGATCACAAAATTGGGATACACTTAGAAGATTGTACCCAAGCTCCTTGACAAAGTTTACCTTCTCAATGCTGAGCTTACCATTTGTGACCTTGCCCATTCCAGTAATGTAACCTCCTGCATCTCCTCCAAAAGCAACTGGTCCTCCATCAATTCTTTCAAACTTTTGGAGTAGTGACCTATTGCCTGTCATATGCCTGGAACAACCACTATCAATGATCCATACATTTCTGTTTGTCTTGAGCTGTCCCTGCACAAAAGAGATGATTAGTTCGATTTGGAAACCCTCATTGGTCTTGGGCTCATCAAAAGAAGTTGAAGACAATGCAACAGTAATTGATCTTATTGTCATGCTAAAGGGATCATTTGTTGGTGTTGATGAAGAACTTTCAGTCGCTTGGTATTTCTTTGACTTCCATACCACCTTTGGAAGCATAGACTTGACTTTCAATGCTTCAGAAGTTTTGATGACTTTGAAAGTTTTGATGACTGGCCCTTTGGAAGATCTTGCTTTCACTGCAGCAGGCTTCAGTGCTTCGGATGTATTCCTTTCTTTCGAGACCAAATTCTCTTCCGAAGGCAAGTTTCCACTTGTCTTCTTCTTCATTTTGGAGCTTCCAAAGGAAACATATTTTTCTTCCGAAGCTTTCTTCTTCTTCTCCAAACTCTTAGAAGTTTCTTTCTTGGTCATGTGGAGAGTACTCCTAGGATTGTAAACACAATCTTTAGCAAGATGAGAGGTACTCCCACACATAACACAATCCATTTTCTTCCTTCTAGGAGTTCTTCTTTGTGAACAAAGCTGAACTTGATCACTTTCCTTCTCCATCTTCACCTTTGCAGATGTTGTGGCAATTCTTGTGGGGTTAGAACTACCTTTGGAGCAGGATGGTTCAGGTTGTACAGCAGGAATGCACAACTGATCAGCCTTCTTCTTGATGATGGGATGATTTGGACATGAACTAGAACTCTTGTTGATGGAGTTCAAGTTTGTGTCTTCAGCCTTTACTACTTCCAATCTTGTAGAGATGAAGACTTGTTTCTGTGCAGAAATGAAGGTAGCCTTGATCTCTTGAGCCTTTTTGGACTTTTTTTTGCCCTTCCTGATCAAGTTCTTTCTTCTTGACTTGGTCATCCCAACAGCTTTGCTCTCCTCAGAGGGATGGTGACCCTTCTTAGAATGCTCTTCTTCACTCTTCTTAGAGTCATTCTTCACCATCTCCTCTTCATCCTCTTCAGTCACAAGATCTATGAGGGGAAGCTCATCTTCACAAGTTCCACACCTAGGAGATCTTACAGACAAGATTGTGTGTGTAGGAGCTATCTCACAAGATCCTAGTCCCTGCTTATTTTGATAACAAACTTTTGCATGCAAGGATGAGGATATTATGTTCTTGAAGGTCTCTTCTTCAAAACACATTTTTCTGCCTTGGCTTTGCTGATCACAAGCTCAGCCTGACATTCAGTTAATTTAGTAATGAAATCTTTGATCTGAGTCCTGTAGTTTGGATGCTCATGTTTAAGAGTTGAAATGGTTTTCTCTAAGTCCTCTATCTTTAGTTTATAATCATTTTCAGCTCTTTTAAAATCAGATTTTAAAATATTTAAGGACTCAAGGTCAGATCTCATTTCAAAATTATAGGACCTGTATCTATTTACTTTAGCAATGCATTCAGGAGTGCAAAGGTGTTCCAATACCTTGGCTTCATCATGGTCTGTCATGAGTGCTTGGTTTGGAGATGCATCTTCTACTTGAAAGCTCCAATCAAAGCCTTCTTCTTCAACTGCAGCTTGCTGCTTTGGCTTCTCATTCTGGGGGGCTTTCTCAGTGTAGTTTGGTCTGGTTTGTGCTTGGCCATCATTTGTCCTTGGTGCCTTACACTCTCTTGCAAAGTGTCACATCTGGTTACAGTTGTAACACTTTACTTTGCTTTTGTCCAGCCCAAACTTTCCACTGGCTGCATTGCTTGGAAACTTTCTCCCTGTCCTCTTGTAGAACTTCTTGGCTCTGTGAGTGAGAAGAGCCATCTGCTGGACTATCTCCATGTACTCCAGATCATCAAGATGGATACAGTCAAAATCTTCAAGAGTGAAAAGAGAGTTGCCTGAAGTTTCATTAGCAGAGACAAAGGCATGAGAAGAACTTGTCTCTTGGAAAGGACTTCTTTGGGTGTAGCGTTCCCTTCGAGTCTCTGGGAAGGTGATGAAAGGGCTCTTTTGTGAGTTGTCAGGGAAGCATATAAGATGATGCTGTGGTTCAATGCTTTCCCTTTCAACCACATGGAGGGCTGAACTCGTTGATTGCTGGAGTTACCAGATGAGTTTTGCATGTTCATCTTTGCAGGACCATTTAAGGGTTAAACAAATTACAACACAACAACACTATGAGGAGAGCAACTAAACTTTGATCAAAAGTAAACTGGATTAACCAAGTTGATACAAAGAACACAAGTAAAGTAAAGAGACAGAACAAGAGAGTTTGGGTTTCAAGGAGGCAGTATATTGCTTTCTCAAGTTCTTTTACAAGTGTTACAAAGCATAAAGAAAGATACAAGAACTTGGAATACTTATACTACACACCTACAGCCGGCTATACTTTGAAAGCCAGCTGGATACAATTGACTAGACACTAACAAATCAATTGTAGGATCAAAAGGCATATCTGCCTTTTGACCTTGTGACTATGACATGCCATAGCTCACATCCTTATACATTACAAAAAGGATAAAGTACATAAAGTAGAAAGTTACAGACTCAAGACCTCAATGTACAGTTACCAAAAGCATGGACCTTTTCACCAACTCATGTAAGTTGGTGACTTTACAGAGATGCAGCGGAAAGGTGCTTTATGGAACAGTACATCAGATAAAGCATGTGTACTAAAAGTCTTCGGAAGAAATCTGTCTTCATAGGTTGAAGCTTCAGAAGACTTTGTCTCTGAGGCTTCGGAAGACTTCATGTTTGGCTTCGGAAGATATTGGTCTTGGCTTCGGAAGATTTTACACTTAGAGTATTTTTCTAGTGCATTGTGTAAAACTTCCGAAGCATTCTTTACTTCAGTACTTAGTGCATGTTGCAGAGACACATTGGATGTTTTGGGTTGCATCAGACTTAAGGAATCCTTACAAACTCCCCCTAGGCTGGTGCTACCAAAACACTTAGAAGATCTTCAGATGTTGGTGGTCTTCAGTACAATCATGACCATTCTTTTCTTCATTAGATGGTCAGGATCATCAAGACTTTCATAGTATCTTCTCATCTCAAAGAGATCATGTAGAGGTAAGCTGATTATGTCTTGCCAGGAGTAGACATTCTCAACACCTTGATCTCTGATTACATGCCATCTTTCTGGATTGGTAGAGTAAGTCCAGGACAAGATGGGTGTCTCAGTTGTTAGAGGAGCCACTTGCATAGGAGTTGATTGGGCTGCCTCATCATGCAC
The DNA here is from genome assembly GCA_025215565.1 of Flaveria ramosissima. NCBI lineage: Eukaryota > Viridiplantae > Streptophyta > Magnoliopsida > Asterales > Asteraceae > Flaveria > Flaveria ramosissima. The sequence goes on along the minus strand of CM046042.1, from coordinate 19,914,523 downwards.
TTCCTCAGGTTGATCTGACTCAGCCTGAGGGGTAGAGGTAGATGACTTAGGCTTCTTCTTCTTTTTCTTTGGTTTAGAAGCCATTCTCTTCTTCATCTTAGATGACTTTAACTGAGAAGACTGGTCTGCAGCACCTTGTTTATCATCATTGTCTTTCTCAGTTGGGTGTTCCTCCCTCACAGGTTCAGAACGAGAGGGAGTTTGACCCTGCCTTGGATCAGAAGATGAAGCTTGTTGAGGCTCAGCTGGAGGTTCTGGTTGAGGTGTCTCAGGTTGTTCAAACTTGACCTCCACTTCAGGTGGGACTTGACTTGGAAGAGAGTGCAAGTCAATCAGTTCACCACTCTTAATCTTCTGTTTGATCACCCTTATATGCTCATCCATTGTGGATAGAGACATAGGGCCAAGTGTCCTTCCGGAGAATCCATATAGCTTCAAGAAGCTCATCATCCTTTGTCTGTCAGCAGACTTCTTTACACTCTTTTGAATGATTGGGCTGCCTCATCATGCACTTCCTCAGGTTGATCTGACTCAGCCTGAGGGGTAGAGGTAGATGACTTAGGCTTCTTCTTCTTCTTCTTTTTGGTTTAGAAGCCATTCTCTTCTTCATCTTAGATGACTTTAACTGAGAAGACTGGTCTGCAGCACCTTGTTTATCATCATTGTCTTTCTCAGTTGGGTGTTCCTCCCTCACAGGTTCAGAACGAGAGGGAGTTTGACCCTGCCTTGGATCAGAAGATGAAGCTTGTTGAGGCTCAGCTGGAGGTTCTGGTTGAGGTGTCTCAGGTTGTTCAAACTTGACCTCCACTTCAGGTGGGACTTGACTTGGAAGAGAGTGCAAGTCAATCAGTTCACCACTCTTAATCTTCTTCTGCTTGATCACCCTTATATGCTCATCCATTGTGGATAGAGACATAGGGCCAAGTGTCCTTCCGGAGAATCCATATAGCTTCAAGAAGCTCATCATCCTTTGTCTGTCAGCAGACTTCTTTACACTCTTTTGAATGATGGCTCTTGACTTTGCAGCTTCTTCCCTTAGCTTCCTTTTGTTGTCTTTCTTTCTATGACTAGCTCAAGCTCAACTTGCTTTAGGTACTCAAACTCAATGAAGTCATAGGACAGGGGAAGAAGTGCATCTGCCTGATAGAAGCCTGTGGCACTCAGGTAGTTGATCATCTTGATCCTATCTTCTTCTTTATCTACTTGAGGTTCTTGTGGAGCCACATCTTCCTATGTAGGACTTTCTTGAGCTGGAGAGAGAGTGGGAGCATGCTTGTAGAGTCTTTTCTGTCTCTTCTCCTCTTGGAATTGGAGAAGTAGCCTTGCATCCTCTTTCTCCTTCATCTCTCTTGACACTTTCATGTCAGCCAGTTCATTCAATTCTTCTAAGGGGAGGGAGATGATTTCATCAATATCATAGTTCCTGGTCTATAAATAGGTAATCATGACTGCCCTTAACTCATCATCTTGAGTATTTGGTCTGGGGGCAGCCCTGATTGCAGCTTGCATAAAGCTTGATGACCCAGAGGAACTTTCTCCCCTTAGCTTCCTTTTCCTCTCTCTCTGTTTCCTCCTCAATTTCCTCAGGAGTCATTATCCTTTTCCCTTTGTCACCAACAGACCTTTGTGACTTAGGGTGGATAAAGGCTTGGCCTTCATTGCTTGGTGTAGCTTCCATGCTCTGGCCAGAGAGAGGCTGAGAAACACCTTCACCAGCAGGTGTCTCAGAAGGAGTTTGAACCTCTGCAGCAGTTGTTGATGATGAGACAGGGGTCTCAGGTTCTGCCACTGGGCCTTCAGTCAAGGTTTCCCCTATGAAACTAATCTTAGGGTCCACCTCAACATCCAGTTGACCAATGACATTGCCTGATTGCCTAAGTCTCCTTCTTAGAGTGAACTCTGCAAGGATTCTATCTTTGATTCTTTGAGCCAATCTGTCAGCTTGTCTTGAGTTGCTTGGGTTGACAAATGGCATGTTGACTAGATCCAATCTTTCATAGAAGTTCAGGCTTTGAAAATCAAAAACTTCTTGTTGCCCTTGAACTCTATGAAGGATAAGGGCTCTTCTGTCAGCATCATATCTCCACCTATTGCCTGTCATGTGCCTGGAACAGCCACTGTCAATTATCCAGACATTCCTGCTTGTCTTGAGCTGTTCCTGCACAAAGAAAATGATTAGTTACATTTGGAAACCCAAGCCTTACTTGTCTTGGGCTCACTAAGTGTAATAGAAGGTAATGCAACAGTAATAGATCCTATGGTTGTACTATGGGGATCTTCAGCTGTTGTTGATGGAGAAACTTCAGTCATTTGGTCTTTCTTAGACTTCCACACCACCTTTGGAGTCTTGGACTTGACCTTCAAAACCTTAGAAGCTTTTGGGACTTCACAAGTTTTGATGACTGAACCATCGGAAGATTCTACAGTCACTGCAGCAGACTTCAGTGCTTCGGAAGAACTCCTTTCTTCCGAGACCAATTTTACTTCTGAAGGTAATTTTCCATCTACCTTCTTCTTTGATTTGGAGCTTTCGAAGGAAACAGACTTTCCTTCCGAAGCTTGAGACTTCTTGAAACTCTTTGAAGTCTTTGTATTGGTCATGTGGATAGTACTTTTAGGATTATATGGGCAATCCTTAGCATTGTCAGAGGTGCTTTCACACATGACACATAACATATTCTTCTTCAAAGGAGTCTTCTTTTGAGAGCAAGACTGGCTTTGTTCACATCCCTTCTCCACCTTCATCTTGGTAGATGCTGAGACAGTTCTTTTGGGCTGTGAACTGTTCTTGGAGTTTGATGGTCCAGGCTGTGCAGCAGTGGTACACAGCAGCTCAGTCTTCTTCTTTGCACTGAGATGATTTGAACAAGAACCAGGACTCTTAGCTGAGGAGTCTTGGTTGATGTCTTCAGTCCTCACTATTTTGAAACCTGCAGAGATAAAAACTTTTTTCTGCTTAGCATCAAAAGTAGCCTTGATCTCTTGAGCCTTCTTTGCTTTCCTCTTGCTCTTCCTAATCAAGTTCTTTCTCTTGGACTTGGTCATCACAGTAGATTTCTTCTCCTCAGAAGGATAGTGGCCCTTTGAAGAATCCTCTTCTTCACTCTTCTCAAGGAATTCTTCACTATCACTTCTTCATCCTCCTCACTTATAGGATCTATGAGAGGAAGCTCATCTTCACAAGTTCCACACCTAGGAGATCTTACAGACAAGATTGTGTGTGGAGGAGCTATCTCATTTGATCCCAGTCCCTGTCTATTTTGATAGCACACTTTGTTGTGCAGGGATGAGGATATCATGTTCTTGAAGGTCTCTTCTTCAAGAACACTCTTCTCTGCCTTGGCTTTGCTTATCACAAGCTCAGCCTGGCACTCAGTCAACTTAGTTATGAGATCCTGGATCTGAGTTCTAAATTTGTATCTTCATGTTTTAGTACTGAAATGGTTTTCTCCAAGTCCTCTATCTTTAACTTGTAATCATTTTCAGACTTTCTAAAATCAGAATTTAATATGTTTAATGACTCAAGATCACATCTCATCTCTAAGTTGTAGGACCTGTATCTATTTACTTTAGCAATGCATTCAGGAGTACAGAGATGTTCCAATACCTTGGCTTCATCATGGTCTGCCATCAATGCTTAGTTTGGAGAAGCATCTTCCACCTGAAAGCTCCAGTCAAAGCCTCCCTCTTCAACAGCAACAACAGCATGTTGCTTTGGCTTCTCATTCTGAGGGGCTTTGTCAGTGTAGTTTGGTCTGGGTTGTGTTTGGCCCCCATTTGTTTTAGGTGCCTTACACTCCCTAGCAAAGTGACCCATAAGGTTACAGTTGTAACACTTAACTTTGCTTTTATCCAGCCCAAACTTTCTACTGGTAGCATTGCTTGGAAATCTTCTTCCTGTTCTCTTGTAGAACTTCTTGGCTCTGTGAGTGAGGAGATCCATCTGCTGAACTATCTCCATGTATTCCAGGTCATCTGGATGGATACAATCCAGGTCTTCAAGAGTGAAGAGAGAGTTCCCACAGCTTTCATCAGTAGACACAAAGGCTTGAGAAGAACTTGTCTCTTGGAATGGGCTTCCTTGAGTAAAGTTCTCCCTGGGTGTCTCCGGGAAGGTGATGAAAGGACCCTTTTGTGAGTTGTCAGGGTAGCATATGAGATGATGTTGGGGTTCTATGCTGTCCCTTTCAACCACATGAAGGGCTGAACCCATTTGATTGTTGGAGTTGCCAGATGAACCTTGCATGTTCATCTCCATCTGGTATCCACTGAGAATCCCATACAACTCTGTCATAGTAAGAGTTTTAAGGTTCTCAGTCCTCTTGATCACCACACAATAGTGTGTCCATTGCCTATGAAGTGAGGACATGAACTTCCTTACAATGTCCATCTTCTCAAGAGGAACTCCTCCATCGACTAGGGTATCCACTATCTCAACATACCTGAAGTATTGTTGAGTCATGGTTTCACCTGCTTTGAAGGTGAAGTTTTCAAACTGCTGCTTCAGAAGATCCTTCTTGTTCTCCTTGGCTTTAGAGGAGCCTTCATACATCAGCTTCAGTGCATCCCACAGCTCTTTAGCTATTTTGCACTTCTTAAAACCTCTGTATACAGAGTTTGGGAGAGCAGTCTGAAGAGCAGTCATGGCCTTCCTATTAATCTCTACTCTTTTTCTATCTTCATCTGAGTAGTTGGCCACATCTTTTGGAATCATACTAGCACCAGTAGCAGAGGGAGTGCTGGGAATGAAAGGTCCATTTTCAACATTCCTACACTCTTGAATCAAGAGACCTGATGAAACCTTCCATTCTCATACACCAGGTGTCAAAATCATCAAGAGTGATCAGTGGGGATTTCTTTATGGTTCCAGTCTCCATATCAGTCTTTGAGATGGATGCCATTTGGAGAGTTTAGTTTTTGTGTGTGTGAGGGATCTTAAGATGGTGAGATCTTATATCAAGAGCCTGGAAAGCTCTGATACCAATTGCAGGTCCGTTTAAGGGCTTAAACAAATTACAACATAACAACACAATGAGGAGAGCAACTAAACTTTGATCAAACAGTAAACTGGATTAACCAAGTTGATACAAAGAACACAAGTAAAGTAAAGAGACAGAACAAGACGATTCCACGTGTCGTCGAGAATAAGATTAAGAAGTTTCATTTGTCGTGTTTGGGTTTCAAGGAGGCAGTATATTGCTTTCTCAAGTTCTTTTACAAGTGTTACAAAGCATAAAGAAAGATACAAGAACTTGGAATACTTATACTACAAACCTACAGCCGGCTATACTTTGAAAGCCAGCTGGATACAATTGACTAGACACTAAAAAAATCATTGTAGGATCAAAAGGCATATCTGCCTTTTGACCTTGTGACTATGACATGCCATAGCTCACATCCTTATACATTACAAAAAGGATAAAGTACATAAAGTAGAAAGTTACAGACTCAAGACCTCAATGTACAGTTACCAAAAGCATGGACCTTTTCACCAACTCATGTAAGTTGGTGACTTTACAGAGATGCAGCGCGGAAAGGTGCTTTATGGAACAGTACATCAGATAAACATGTGTACTAAAAGTCTTTGGAAGAAATCTGTCTTCATAGGTTTAAGCTTCGGAAGACTTTGTCTCTGAGGCTTCGGAAGACTTCATGTTTGGCTTCGGAAGATATTGGTCTTGGCTTCGGAAGATTTTACACTTAGAGTATTTTTCTAGTGCATTGTGTAAAACTTCCGAAGCATTCTTTACTTCAGTACTTAGTGCATGTTGCAGAGACACATTGGATGTTTTGGGTTGCATCAGACTTAAGGAATCCTTACAATCTTCATCTGGTAGCCATTAAGAATACCATACAACTCTGTGAGAGTAAGAGTCTTAAGGTTCTCAGTCCTCTTGATAACAACACAATAATGTGTCCATTGTCTAGGAAGAGAGGACATAAACTTCCTTACAATATCCATGTTCTCAAGTGTTACTCCAACATCCATTAGAGTATCCACAATCTCAACATACCTGAAGTATTGTTAAGCCATGGTTTCACCTGCCTTGAAGGTGAAGTTTTCAAACTGTTGCTTCAGGAGATCCTTCTTGTTCTCTGTTGCTTCAGTATACCCCTCATACATTAGTTTCAGTGCCTCCCATAGTTGCTTGGTAGTTTTGCACTTCTTGAAGCCTCTGTAGATGTAGTTTGGAAGAGCAGTTTGAAGGGATGTCATGGCTTTTTGATCAATCTCTATTCTCTTTCTATCTGCTTCAGAGTAATCAGCCACAGCCTTAGGAATCATACCACCACCAGAGGCCTGGGAGGCCATGCGACTGGAGAGTGTCTAGACGCCCAAGTAGGACTCTTATGCCCAAAAGAACAATGGTTTATTTTATTTTCTGACTTTCGAGGGAAAGTGCAGATGTAGGTTTTGACTTGGGAGTTTCCCGGGGGTTATGTAAGTTGACTTTTGAAGTCAAAGATGAAGATGATGATGATGACGATGTATATTGATGATGTTATGTATGATGTTATGCATGATGGTACGTGTGATATATATTATGTATGCATGCTGATATGTATGATGATTTGCATGACCTTGTTGATGTTTCTGTTTATGTATATTTATCTTCTCGTGGCTTTGCGTTGAATGATAATGAATGAAATAATTAATTATGATGTAACGTAAAGTGGAAGATAATGAAAGGAGAAACAAAATACTAAAAGCATGCATTAATGAACGAATGAAAGTATGAAAGGCTTGCAAGCAAATGAAAGGAGGTTCACAACTTATTGAGAGTTGTTAGCTCAACTATGTGTGTCTACAGCGTGCGATTATGGCTAACTCATAAGGGTTCATACACACAGTAAGAGTTCAGTCTCGGTGACTGCTCCAATACGTGTGATTTCCTTATTACTGTGTGTTATACAGCGTGTGATCTTGGCGAACCCATAAGAGGAGGAGTCTATCCTAGTGACCACTCCGTACGTGCAATATGGGGTCCTTGTCACTTAACCCTAGATGGAATTGCTTGATGCTCTGGAGGCGGGTTAAGTACATGACAGGACCTAGATAGAAGTGAAAGATAATAAATGTACGAAAAGTGCGATAAGTATGAAATGTGCGAAACGTGCGAAATATATGAATGAACAATGATGAAGATAATAAATATTATCTATGTGTACGTATGATGTGTGATCACGTGCGATAGTAAACAAAATGCTCTAATGAATGAAAGGTAATGTAATGTTTTTTTTTAAAACTAGAACTCACTCAGCAACACTGACATTTATCTGTTTCCAGTTGGCAGGTAATGATTGCCGAGGATGGCACAGGGGGCTACTCGGCTTTTTTTTTGGATGGCATTGTTTTGATTATTGTTTTTGAATTGTAATGCGAACAAACTGCGTTTTGTAATGAATGTTGTATTAATCTACAAATACATGGAAATGAAAGATTATTATAATGTTCCGCTGCGATGTTTTATGAAACATGAATGTATTTATATGTTTTATGTGCGATGATGGTCCAACTGTAAACGTCCCGGGAACAAGGCCTTACATAACATGTGCAGATAATATGCTACGTCGACACTAAAGGCTCCGCGACACTCGGTTTTAGTGCTTGTTTGCCTATCAATAAGACACACTCGGGTGGGGATCCCCAAATAGTATTAGCCATACGATCTTTCGGTTATATACAGAAGTAATGATTGTGTAAAACGACAGTCAGTGCATGTGCATAATAGCAAAAGAAAGTATTTAATAATTGCACATCAGAGAAAAAAGATTATGCTTTTTCACCCCAAAGGTGAATAAAAAAGAGCTATGAAAACTCATATGGGATCCGTTACAAGTATCCATATATCAATGTTGTACATATAACTTAGCCTTTAGTATTACCATAACGCTATAACATGTGTGTTTGAGCTTTTTATATTAACTTAGGTGAGACGATCATTTAATATTATAAGTTGTTGAATAATGTTAATGTTACTCATATAATGACTTTGGTTTCTTACTTTAATTGTATGCATACATAATATAACTATATATTTATGTATGCATATAGTTATTTACTTTTTGTTATTATATATATTGCTATTAGAACGTGTGAATTTTTTTAATCATAACCTAATTAGGTTTATTTGAATCGGTTACTTATTAGTTTTAAGTTCCTACCGGTTACCTATTGGTTTTAAGTCCTACCGGTCACTTATTATATAATTAGGTCATGGTATTATCTTTCATGTAATAAAAGTATTATTAATAGATCTAATAACTATAATAAGTGATAGAGTAATAATGTTAATACAAAACTTAATATTAATTAAACAATTTATTATATTGTTTTCGATATAGAATGATATTATCAAAACAAAATATTAGTAATACTATTGATAATAATAGTTATACTATAAAATAAAGGTAATTATATCAATGATATTAGCAGTAGTATTAGTAATTAAACTGAGTTTAATCATCATTTTGAATATTGATAATAATATGTTTCTAACAGGTAATAATGATATTAAGAGAATTGGTTCAATGTTTAAATAAAATGATTTTTAAATAGTAATAGTAAAGTAATAACAACAATAATATTAGTAATAAAAAAAAAATAATAATAATAATAATAATAATAATAATAATAATAATAATAATAATAATAATGGTTGTAGTAATATAGAATTTAATACTGACACTAATGATAATTAGTATAATTATTTTAACAAAATATACTTATTACGACGGTACTTATTATATTAAAGTCTTGTGTCTAATATTAATTTGATAATAATTATCTTTAATAATGATACTTGTTAAAATATCAAAATTAGTATTAATATTAAGATTAGTATCCAATTAAGCATGTATCAAAGAGTATATACATGATAGGGGTTATACCAATATATATATATATATATATATATATATATATATATATAGAATATAGATATATAATATATATTATATATATATAGACTACAGATTAAGAGATAGAGATATATATAAGATAGATAGATATAAAGATCTATCTATATATATAGATACTACATCTATAGATATATCTATATCCCATATAACCCTCTATCTACATATCATATATCTCTACATATGTATCCTCTATATATATATATAGATCTCCATAGATATATCTCTCTCTATATCTCTCTCTCTCTATCTCTCTTATCTCTAATCTCTCTCCTCTCCCTCTCTCTATCCTCCTCTCTCTCTATATTCCCTATATCTATCTATCTATCTTCTCTCTATCTCTTCTCTATCTCTCTCTCACCCCCTATCTCCACTCTCTATACCTCTCTATCCCTCTATTCTCTATATCTCCTCTCCCTCTTCTCTATGTCTATATATATATATATCTATATATATATCTCTATATCTCCCTCTATATATATATATAAATATATTGCAGGATCGGGTTTTGTCACTGACACTTGTGTATTCTCTCAAACTCACTTATAATAACACTCAAATGAGATGAAGGAATGCCTTTAAACAGAGTTGATGATAATATAATAAGTAATCAAAGAAACAAGCAGAAATATTTTCAAGGTACTTGTATATATTATTTCTCAACTCAATATTACAAGACACTTACAAGCATAAAACAAGAGTTACAATGAGATCCTATATATACTAGATCCTACAGCCGTTATACTTGATACCAACTGGAAACCTACGACTAAAGCATATACTACAATGCTATAGTTAAGGTATCTTAGATAAAGCATTATCTAAGATATGGTAGTCATGACATGTCCATGACTTACCTTTTGTCACCAACTAAAGATGGCAACTGTACTTAACATAAAAAGGTAAACAGTAGATTAAAGTATGGTCAACTACATGGTTTTAGAGAAAACGCCATGCAGTATCTCAGAGATTTGCAGCGGAGTGTCAGACAGACCATAATTATGTCTACTGGATAATAGAAGTGTCTTCCGAAGGTTAACTGGCTTCGGAAGAACAAGTTTCTTCCGAAGCCACTTATACTTCGGAAGATGCTTCTATGCTTCCGAGGCTTTGAGGACTTCTTTATACTTCGGAAGTTGACTTCAGAACTTTGTCTTTAAGTCTTGATCTTCGGAGTAGCTTCTTTATGTTGTACTCAAAATCTTCTAAGTGACATAGTTTTGGTTGCAACAGCATCTCTAAATCCAACATATATATATTGTATATATATATATATATATATATATAATATATATAATATATATATATATCTCTATAGAGCTCTATATATCTCTATATACGTCATATCTATATCTCGATAACGATATATCTATCCGAGATACGGATATATATATAATATATACGCGTCTATCTATATATCTCTCGTATATATCTCTATCTCCGTTCTTCTATCTATCTCTCTCTTCTCTCTCTCTCTCGTATCTCTCTCTATCTCTCTCGTTCTCTCTCTCTCTCCTTCTCCGTATCCTATATATCTATCTTCTCTATATATATCTCTCTCTCCTTCTCTCGTCGTCTCTCATCCTGTCTCTCTCTCTCTTTCTCTCTCATCGATCTCTCTCTCTCTCTACACGTATATATATATAATATATATATATATCTATTAATGTCTCATCTAAATGTATACATACGTATATATACCTATATATAATATGTATATCTAGATGTATCTATATATATATGTATATATATATATAAATATATATATCATATATCTATGTATATATATGTATAATCTACATATCTATATATCTCCATATACATATATCTACATATATATATGTATCTCTATATATGTAATTATGTTGTGTGTAATATAGCTATATATTATATATTTATATATCTCTATACTATATACTATCATATATATATATACTATATATCTATATACACTATCTATATGTATATATCTATCTATATCTATGTATCTATATCTGTATATATCTATATCTATATAGATATATATATATATCGTATATATCTATATATCTATCTCGTATCTATAGATACTATACTTATATATATATATCTCATATATATACTGTATCTCTGTCTATATCCTATATATTTCTAGATCTGTATATCTCTATCTCTTATATCTATCTCTATATATATCTCTCTATATATCTCTCTTCTCTCTCTCCTCTCTCTATATCCCTCTCTCTATATCTCTATATCTATCCTCTCTCCTCCTCCCTCTCGCTATCTCCTCTCTCTCTCATCCTTTCTCTCCTCTCTCTCTCTCTGTTCTCCTCTCTCTCTCTCCTCTCTCATATACATATATACATTACATATTTATATATATACATATATATATATATATATATAATATATATATATATATACATATATATACATATATATATATACATATATCGATATATATACATATACGTATACTATACATATCTATATATGTATCTATGTATATGTCTATATATATATATATATATATCTATATATATATCTATATATATATATAGGATATCTCTAGTCTATCTATATATCTCTGGACTGGCGAGCTATCTCTCTCTCTCTATCTCCTTCTCTCTTTGGTCTCCCTCTCTCTCTTCTCTCGTCCCTCTTTCTCTCTCTGTCTCTCTCTGTCTCTCATCTCTCTGTCTCTCTCTCTTTCTCTCTCTCTCCCTCTCTCCCCCTCTCTTCTCTCTCCCTCTCTCTATCCCTCTCTCTCTTCGCTCTCTCTTCTCTCGCCTCTCTCTCCCTTTCTCTCCTCTTCTCTCTCTCTCTACCTCCCTCTCTCATCTCTCTCTCCTCTCCCTCCATCTCTCTCTATCTCTCTCTACTTCTCTCTCTCTCTCTCTCTCTATATCTCTCTCGTGTCTCTCTCTATTCTCTCTATCTCTCTCTCTATCTATACTCCCTCTATATATACATATATGCTGGATCTGTGAAGGGTGATGCACTTACAACACAACAACACAATAAGGAGAGTTGCTTAGAGCACATAACAGATCAAATAGGGAATTGGTTAGCTTTAGTGAAAGATGCTAAGAACACAAGTAAGAATGAGACAGAACAAGATGGCAAACAACACAAGTAATTGGTTTTCAAGAATGTTGTATATTGCTTCTTACCTTCTTTTACAAATGTTACAAAGCATACGATAAAAAGTTACAAGTACTTGAGATACTTTATATTACATCCTACAGCCGGCCATACTTTGAAAGACAGCTGCATACAATTTACTAGACATCTACAAAATCAAATGTAGAGTCAAAAGGAAGATTTAGCTTTTGACTAGTGACTATGACATGCCATAGCTCACATCCTAATATATTACAAAAAGGATAAAAGTACATAAAGTAGAAAGCATGGACCCAAGACCTCAATGTACAGTTACCAAAAGCATGGACCTTTCACCAACTAATGTAAGTCGGTGAATTTAAAGAGTTGCAGCGGAAAGTTGGTCCAGCTTTTTGGTAGAGTACATCAGATAAAAGCATGTCTCTAAAAGTCTTCGGAAGAAATCTGTCTTCACTCTTTGGCTTCGGGAGCTTCGGAAGGCTTCACTTTTGGATTTGGAAGATGTTGGTCTTGGCTTCGGAGGATTTTTACACTTAGAATATTTCTAGTGCATGGTGTAAAACTTCCGAAGCATTTCTAGTTCTGTTCTTCAGTGCATGCATGCAGAGAGACATTGGTTGTGTAAGGCCCCGTTCCCGGGACTCCTACAGTTGGTCATTCAACGCACATAAAATACATTTACATTCATATTTCATAAACATCGCAGCGGAACATTAAATTAATCTTTAATTTCTATATAAATGCTTTTTCAAGTTAATACAAGATTCATTACAAACAGTTTTGTCGCATTACAATGCAAATACATAATCAAAAGAATGCCATCCCAAAAGTCTGGAAACATATAAAAAGTCAGTGTTGTTGAGTGAGTTCTAGTTTTATAATAAAACATACTTTACTTTCATTAAAACTATTCCTTTTCTCATGCGATCATTCATCATACGTATACACAGATAATATCATTATTATCGTTCATTACATTCGTTAACTTTTGTTCATTTCATACGTTCGTTCTTTCGAGTCTGTTGTGGCGATAGGGTCCACTCACCTCATTAGCAATCTCAACGATCGCATGCTATCCGAGTCTGTTGCAACGACAGGGTTGCTCACCTCATTGCCATTCTCAATGATAGCACACTATAAGAGTCTCTTGCAACAACAGGGTTGCTCACCTCATGGGCAATCTAAACGATAGCACATTAACCGAGTCTCTTGCAACAACGGGGTTGCTCACCTCATGGGCAATTTCAATGATTGCACGCTATCCGAGTCTCTTGCAACAACAGGGTTGCTCACCTCATATATGTGCTTGCAAGCCTTTCCTTTGTTCATTCATCATTCATTAATGCATGCATTCTTACTTCATGTCCTCTTCGTTATCTTTATCTTTCACTTTATGTTACATAATACTTCCTTTATTCATTAACACGACACGTAAAGCCACAAGAAAGATAAACATACATCATAATAAGGAGCATATCATACACAGACATCATCATCATACAATGCAACGTCATACATACATAACATGCATAAACATGCAACATCATTATCATCATACCCAACCTGCTCTCTAAGGCCATAACAGCTATCTTACATGCTCTTACGGGAACCTTTACGTCAAAACTTACATCTGCACTTTCCCCCGAAAGTCAGAAGTCGAACTACACTTCCTTCGGGTGCAACAGCCCTATTCGTGCGTATGGACACCCTTCAGTCGCATGGCTTCCATGCGACTGATCATCATGCGATTAGACTCATGCGGATGGACATCCAGTCGTGCGTATGGACATCATGCAGATGTAACTAATGCGAATGAGCACCAATGCGACTGACCTCTTGTGAATGGACTCATGCGACTAAGCACCTATACGACTGAACTCCCAATCGTGCGAATGAAACCTTAGTCGTGCGATTTAACCCTCAATCGTGCGAATGAATCCCAATCGTGCGAATGAACCTCAATCGCCTCTCAATCGGCCGTATGGCCTCCATTCGGTCGCCTAGCCCTAGCTGATGCAGAATGGAGTTCATCCCGAACCCAATCTGCCATTTTCGGCCTCCAAGCTCATCCAAACCCATTCTAAGCCTAAATCAACCATCTTAAACCTTAGGAATGCATACCACAACACCATACAAGCACGCACAAGCCCGGAAACATACTCTAAACGCATCATACGCAACACACCCAAATGGGTCAAACACATACACTTAAAAAAACGGGTTTTTGATGCTTTCCAGCCCCAAAATCGGTTGAAAACAAGTAAAAGTGGGGTCCTAGAACTCACACAAGCGAGCACAACGACAAGGGCTTCGATTTGGCTTGCTACAGGACGATTTTGGTCACTCGAACCAACCCGAACCGACACTTTTCCTCTTTTCTTCTTCTTTCTCTCTTCTTCTCTATTTGATAGTTGAAATGTGAGTGTGGGGGAGAGGGTAAGGGCTGCCCTCTCCCTTATATACTCTCACTCACCCGACTTTCTTTCGTTGGCGAGTTTGGTCCCTCGACTTTGGACTTTATTTCTTTTTTTTCGTCGGCTTCAAAATAATAAATAACCGGGTGTTACAAGTCCACCCCCCTTAAATAGGTTTCGTCCTCGAAACCTATTATTCTTCAAACAAACGTGGATAATGCTGTCTTATTTCTTCCTCAGTCTCCCACGTTGACTCGGATCCCTTCCTGTGCTTCCACTGTACACGCACAAGAGGAACCACTTTATTTCTCAGTCTTTTCTCTTTCCTATCAATGATTGCCACTGGTTGCTCCACATAATTGAACCGTTCGTCTACTTCGATATCCTCCAGTGGAACAATCATGTCTTCATCAGCTAAGCACTTTCTCAGATGAGATACATGGAATGTCAGGTGAATTCCACTTAACTCATCCAGTAACTCCACCTATAGGCCACCTCTCCTACTCGAGCGATGATTCGGAAAGGGCCTATATACCTTGGGCTCAACTTACCCCGCTTTCGAAAGCGGATGATACCCTTCCAAGGTGAGACCTTCAACATAACCCGGTCACCCACCTGAAACTCAATCGACCTGCGTCGTTTATCAGCATACGACTTCTTACTGTCTTTGGCTGCCTTCATGAAAGCTTTAATCTTCTCAAGCTTCAATCAGCATACGACCTCGACGGTCCCCAATTCTTTTTGACCAATATCACCCCAACAATCGGGTGTTCTGCATCTCCTACCGTATATCATCTCATATGGCGGCATACCAATGCTGGCATGATAGCTGTTGTTGTACGAGAATTCGGCTAATGGTAGTTGGTCATTTCAACTTCCCCAAAATCGATCACACATGCCCGAAGCATGTCTTCAAATGTCTGAATGGTCCTTTCTGACTGACCATCAGTTTGGGGATGATAGGCCGTGCTAATGTGTAATCTCGTCCCCATAGCGTCGTGGAATTTCTTCCAAAATTTAGAGGTAAACCGGGTGTCACGGTCAAACACAATAGACACCGCCACACCATGACGAGTTACAATTTCCTTGATAAACAGATCAGCCAACCTCTCAGATGAATATGTCTCGCGGATTAGTAGGAAGTGAGCACTCTTCGTCAAACGGTCAACTATCACCCATATGGCATCGTACCCTTTCGGGGTACGCGGCAGCTTCGTAATGAAATCCATGGTGATGTGCTCCCACTTCCATTCCGGTATATCCAAAGGTTGGATATTCCCATATGGCTTTTGATGCTCGGCCTTCACCTGTAAGCAAGTAAGGCACTTACTCACATACTCCACAATATCGCGCTTCATACCTAGCCACCAATAATCCTTCTTCATGTCTTGGTACATTTTCGTGGCACCTGGGTGAATGGAGTATCGAGTCTTGTGAGCTTCATCCATGATCCTCACGCGTAAATCCCCAAAACGAGGAATCCACACACGTCCAAATCGGATTCTAACACCGAGTGTGTTTTCACCCAATTCCCTAACCAGACCTCTCATCCTTTCAGAGTTAAGATGATCTTCTTTCAGTGCCTCATCTTGAAACTCCTTAACTGCTTCATTACATCGGAGGTCATGATCAATTGATAAGCTTTCACCCGAATCGGCTCGGGTCTCTCTTTTCGGCTAAGGGCATCCGCCACCACGTTGGCTTTGCCCGGATGGTAATGGATCTCACAATCATAGTCTTTTATGAGCTCCAACCATCATCTCTACCTCATGTTCAGATCCTTCTACTCAAAGAAGTATTTCAAGCTCTTGTGGTCAGTGAATATGGTGCACTTCGTCCCGTAAAAATAGTGCCTCCAAATCTTTAACGCAAAGACCACAACTGCTAGCTCCAAGTCATGTGTAGGATAATTAACCTCATGAATCTTCAACTATTGGAATGCATAGGCTATAACATTTCCTCTCTGCATTAACACACACCCCAACCCAGAGTAGGAAGCATCAGAATAAACCACCAGATCTTCGCTTCCATCAGGTAATGACAGAACAGGAGCTTGAGTCAATCTCGCTCTCAATTCTTCGAATGCCTTTTCTTGAGCCTGACCCCATACAAACTTTACAGGTCAATTTAGTCAGTGGAGAAGCAATCTTAGAGAAGTCTTGAATAAATCTTCTGTAGTAGCCCGCCAAACCTAAGAAGCTACGAATCTCGGATGGCGTTTTTGGTGACTTCCATTCCATAACCGCCTCCACCTTTGTCGGGTCCACCATAATCCTGTCAGGATTTACCACATGACCCAATAACTAAACTTCGCGCAACCAAAACGCACACTTGGAGAATTTAGCATACAACTTCTCCCTCCTCAACGTCTCCAGAACCTCCCGAATGTGACCGGCATGCTCAATCTCGCTCCTCGAATAAATCAGGATATCATCAATAAACACAATCACTGATTTATCTAGCATCGGTCGACACACACGGTTCATCAAATTCATAAAAGCAGCTGGCGTGTTGGTCAAACCAAAAGACATGACAAGAAACTCGTAGTGACCATAGCGCGTGCGGAAAGCTGTTTTAGGGATATCTTGTTCCTTTACCTTCAACTGATGATTACCAGATCGAAGATCTATCCTTGAAAACCAACTAGAACCCTGAAGCTGATCAAACAAATCATCTATCCTTGGTAAGGGATATCGGTTCTTCACCGTCAACTTGTTCAGCTCGCGGTGGTCAATGCACATTCTCATACTACCGTCCTTCTATGAACCCCTTATCAAGCAGCTTCTTTTCAAAAAGGACCGCAGCACCCCAAGGAGAGATACTCGGTCTAATGAACCCCTTATCAAGCAGCTCTTGCAAGTGCTCCATCAATTCGTTCATCTTTGTCAGAGCCAACCGATACGGTGCCTTGGCGACAGGTTGGGCACCCGGTATCAAATCTATCTGAAACTCGATCTCTCGGTCAGGTGGCACTCCTGATAAGTCTTCTGGGAACACGTCTGAAAAGTCATATACAACCGGTACATCGGCTAGTTGTGGTGTTGGCGTATCCACATTCTTTACATAGGCCAAGTAAGCGCAACATCCAGGCCTCATACACTTTCCCGCCACCGCCATCGAGATCACTTTCGGAATCGTAGTAACCCGATCACCATAAACCGTCACTGAACTACCGTCAGGTGCTACCAAACGAATCATCTTCTTGAGACACACAATGTTCGCCTTGAATTCCGCCAATCAATCCATCCCAAGAACCAAATCAAAACCACCTAAGGTCATCACAAACGGTCTAACAGGAAACTTATGACCCTCTAGCTCCACATCACAGTTCTCTATCATCTCAGAAATCCTGGTAGACTTACCTATGGTAGTTTCTACATCAAAGGGCACATCAACACGTCTACTACTAACAGGCAGCTTAGCACAGAAAGCAGCAGAAATAAAACTTTTACTAGCACCAGAATCAAATAACACGGAAGCTAAAGTTTGGTTCACTAGAAACGTACCGGACACAACATCAGGGTCCATCCTAGCTTCCTCCTGTGTCATGGTGAATGCCCTGGCGCTCGCTCTTGGTCCTTCACCTCCCGTCCTCTTCGCCCTGAACCCTCAGCCCTCGGCTTCTTACAATCCTTGCTCATATGACCAGTTTCCCCATAGTTAAAACATTTGCCCGCCAGGCAATCCTTTGCCATATGCCCTGCCTTCCCACACTTGAAGCACACATTCAAACCCAGCCTACATTCTCCCGCATGCTCCTTTCCACACTTACCACACCTCCTCGATCCCGCTCCCGGTGTGGCCACGCGGCGGTCATCCACCCGTGCCTTTTTGTTACCCGTCGAGGCATCACCCCGACCAAACCATCTCCCATTCCAGTTCCGATCACCACCACCCTTCTTATTTGCTTCAGTCACCACCACCTCCAGCTCATCATATAGCCTCCCGGCCAAATCGACCGCCGACCTAAACGTGCTTGGCCGGGCGGCGATCATATGCCTGCGAACATCCACCGGTAAGCCCTGAATGTACCTCTTGATCTTCCGAGACAGAGGCGTCACCTGATCCGACACAAACCGTGCCATTTCATTGAATTTAGTGGTGTACTGCTGGTGTGTCATGGTTCCCGCCTCCAGCTGCAGGAACTCCCTCTCTATTTTATCCCTCTCCCTGTGAGGACAGAACTCCTCAATTACCATCTTCTTTAATTCGGGCCATATCTATCTCCCGATTGCCCGGTTACCCTCAGCTTGGACAATGTTGTCCCACCAGCATAGAGCCGAGTCCACAAACGAATGAGTGGAACTTTCACCTTCTGATCTTCCCGGCACTCGCTGATGTCGAGAACAGCCTCCATTTCCCTCACCCAACGGTGAGCAGCAGCAGCAGTGTCGTTTCCATCCATCGAAAGTAGGGGCTTGCATCTCATAAACGCCCCGTAGTTACAGCCTCGTGCCACCTCTTGCACATGCTCATCTTCCTCTTCCTCATCTTCATTATCAGAGAAAATCGTTTCAGGCTCAGGTTGCTCTCGTCCCCCAGAAGACCTGTTTTCTCTCCTTCTTTCTCCTTCTTTCACCGCCTTAATGACTTCGGTCACCACAGACGGTAAGATTGTCTGCATGACCTGGTGTACTTCTTCAACAACAGCCTCCTTTACCGAGGCCCTCAAGTTTGCACTCTCATCCCCAGCCTCCGGACGAAGGGTCTCCGGTTCTTCACGAACCACCTTTTCGACCCTCGGCCTTCCCCCTTTGGGTCGCGGCTCAACATCAGGCCCGCCACGGCCTCCACCCCTAGACGCTTTAGAGGATCTACCACCAGCCATTCTCTATATCACACTGAAAGATTCAAACACCAACACGGTCATTCAAGGAAACAGCTCAGTTTATGTCAAGTATAGTAAGTCCCTAATTACAGTGGCCAGTTGTGATTAGCCACTTACTTTACTCTTCGTACCCCAAGCATTACCTGTCCTGACTACATCAGTATTTAAATCTACATACAACACATAACCACATACCATGCGCACATAAAACCGGTTAACTTTACGAAAATACCTGATGACACGCAGCTACTCAGTTTGGCATCCCATTCCCTTTTCGTCCCATTCTCAGTTTAAGTTAAGGTTTATTTTGAAAATTTACCCGTTTCACTTAAACTTTGGCTCTGATACCAACTTGTAAGGCCCCGTTCCTGAGACGCCTACAGTTGGTCATTCAGCGCACATAAAACATACATTTACATTCATATTTCATAAACATCGCAGCGGAACATTAAATTAAGCTTTCATTTCTATATAAATTCTTTTGCAAGTTAATACAACATTCATTACAAAACAGTTTGTTCGCATTACAATGCAAAAACATTAATCAAAAGAATGCCATCCCAAAAGAGCCGAGTAGCCTCGTAGTGCCATCCTCAGCAATCATTACCTGCCAACTGGAAAACATATAAAAAGTCAGCGTTGCTGAGTGAGTTCTAGTTTTATAATAAAACATACTTTACTTTCATTAAAACTATTTCTTTTCTCATGCGATCATTCATCATACGTATACACAGATAATATCATTATTATCTTTCATTACATTCGTTAACTTCCATTCGTTCGCTTATTATTACATCTTTTCTTTCCAACAAACCATAAACTTTACCCTTCTGTTCATGGTACTGGACCTAGGCCTATCATAGGCCTTCTATAACGGTGCATAGCACCTCATGGCCACAGCACCTAAGGTAAGGTTTAGGCGTACTATACAATACCTTTCTGTTCATGATACTGGACCTAGGACTATCATAGACCTTCTATAACGGTGCACCGCACCTCATGGCCACAGTACCTAAGGTATGGGTATAAGTGTACCATTGCCATATGCAATACCTTTCTGTTCATGGTTCTGGACCAGGCCTATCATAGACCTTCTATAACGGTGCCCCGCACCTCATGGCCACAACACCTAAGGTATGCAGCAATGGTTCATACAAATGGTCAATCACAAAGAACGACCCCGATATGCATCCTCCCGGGGTAGCGAACCCACACACCGTTGGGCTAACACCTTTTAATGGCATGTCCTGATGTCTAATGCTTGCAAGACTTTTGTTACATTCCATCGTTTATTAATGCACGCATTCATTTATCATGTTCCCTTTTTATTATCTTCCTCTTTACGTTACATAATACTTTCATGCCATTCATTAACATTCCACATAAAGCCAAGGGAAAATAATCATACATAGTAATAAGGAACATCAACATACACGATCAACATCATAATATAGGGCATAAGATAAACGTACATAACACATATCATACATACCATGCATCACACTCATCACCATGCATAACATCACACATATCATCATACATAACATCATCATCATCAACATGCACAACATAACGTCTATGACCACGAAAGTCAACTTACACAAAACTCCAGGGACCTCCCAAGTCAAAACCCACAACTGCACTTTCCCTCGAAAGTCATAAATTAAACCGTTGTTCTTTCGGGCGTATGAGCGCTACTTGGGCATGTGGAGACTCTCCAGTCGCATGGCCTTCCAGGCGACTAAACACTTAGGCAAATGGACATCTATGCGAATGAACCCTATGCGAATGGACTCTCAGTCCCATAGCTTTCATGCGTATGGCCTTCAGTCGCATGACTTCAGGCGCATGGGCTTCAGTCGCATACCCTTCGTGCGAATGAACCTCAGTCGCATGACCTCCAGGCACATGGACCTCAGTCGCATAACCTTCGTGCGAATGAACCTCAGTCGCATCATCCTTCAATCGCATGTCTTACTGGCACATGAATTTCAGTCGCATGACTATCATGCGTATGGACTTCAGTCGCATGGAAATCATGCGCATGGACCTCAGTCGCACGCCATTGGACGTATGGCCTCCAATCGCACTACAGTCGGTCTCCTAGCCCTAGCTGATGCAGAATGCAGTTCCAGCCAAACGCAAACTGCCCTTTTCGACCTCTAAGCTCTTCCAAACTCGATTTCAGCCAAAATCAACCATCCTAAACCTTAAAAACATCTACCACAACACCATACATGCATATACAAGCCCAAAATCCAACCTCAAATGCATCTAACACATACACATATGCATAAAAACGGGTCAACACCCAACTTTTTAAAAAATGGGTTTTTGATGTGTTTCAGCCCCAAAATCGTTTGAAAACATGTAAAAGAGGGGTCCTAGAACTCACAAAAACGATCACAACGAGAAGAGCTTCGATTGGACTCGCTACACGACGATTTTGCCCGCTCGAATCTACACAACCAACCTTTTCTCTCTTTTCTCCCTTCTTTCTCTCCTCTCTTGGCTGAAATGTGGGTGTGGGGGAGGGTGTGGGCTGCCCTCCTCCTTTTATACTCCCACCCATTCAACCTTTTCCTGTTTTGGCAAGTTTGGTCCCCCGACTTTGGACTTTATTTCTTTTTCTTCTTTCGTCGGCTTCAAAATAAATAAATAAAAGGGTGTTAAAAGTCCACCCCCTTAAATAGGTTTCGTCCCCGAAACCTGTTATTCCTCAAACAAACGTGGATAATGCTGCCTCATCTCTTCTTCAGTCTCCCACGTTGACTTGAATTCTTTTCTGTGGTTCCACTATACACGCACAAGAGGAACCGTTTTATTCCTCAGCCTCTTCTCTTTTCGATCGATGATTGCCACTGGTTGCTCCACCTAATTGAACCGTTCATCTACCTCGATATCATCTAGGGGGACAACCATATCTTCGTCCGCCAAACATTTCATCAGATGAGTTACGTGGAATGTCGGGTGAATCCCACTTAGTTCCTCTGGTAACTCCAAGCTATAGGCCACCTCTCCTACTCGAGCCATGACTCGGAAAGGCCCTATGTACCTCGGGCTCAACTTGCCCTGCTTTCTGAACCGAATGATACCTTTCCAAGGTGAGACTTCTAACATAACTCTATCACCCACCTGGAATTCAATCGGTCGATGTCTCTTATCGGCATACAACTTCTGCCTATCTTTAGGTTTTTTACCACGTAAACCTTCAACTGTCGGGTGCATAGGCTATAACCTTCCTCTCTGTATTAACACACACCCCAACCCCGATTAGGAAGTATCAGAATAAAATCAGATCCTCACTTCCATCGGGTAATAACAGAACACGAGCTTGAGTCAGTCTTGCCTTCAATTCATCGAACGCCTTCTCTTGAGCTTTACCCATACAAGTTTCACATCTTTCAAAGTCAACTTAGTTAGTGGGGAGGCGATCTTGGAGGAGTCTTGAATGAATCTTCTGTAGTAGCCCGCCAAACCCAAGAACGAATCTCGGATGGCGTCTTAGAAAACTTCCATTGCATCACTGCCTCCACCCTTGCCGGTTCCACCATAATCCCGTCGCGATTCACTACATGACCCAAAACTAAACCTCGCTCAACCAGAATGCACACTTGGAGAACTTTAGCATACAACTTCTCCCTTCTCAGCGTCTCCAACATCTCTCGAAATAAACGCAATCACTGATTTATCTAACATCGGCCGACTCACTCGATTCATCCAATCCATAAAAGCAGCTGGTGCATTGGTCAAACCAAAGGACATAACGAGAAACTCGAAGTGTCCATTATGCGTGCGAAGAGCTATTTTAGGAATATCCTGCTCCTTCACCTTCAACTGATGGTAACCAGATCAAAGGTCTATCCTTGAAAACCATTTGGCACCCTAGGGCTGATCAAACAGATCATCGATTCTCGGTAGGGGTACCGATTCTTCATTATCAGCTTATTCAACTCACAGTAGTCTATACACATCCTCATACTACCGTCTTTATTCTTCACAAACAGGACCGGAGCACCCCAAGGAGAGATAATCGGTCTAATAAACCCCCTTATCAAACGGCTCTTGCCATTACTCCATCAACTCTTTCATCTCAGCCGGAGCCAACCGATACGGTGCCTTAGCTACTAAATGGACACCAGGTACCATATCAATCTAAAACTCGATCTGGCGGTCAGGTGGCACTCCTGGTAAGTGTTCGGGAAATACATCTAGAAAGTCACAGACAACCAGTACATCGGATAGTTGTGGTGTTAGCGTATCCACATCCTTTACATAGGCCAAGTAGGCACTACATCCATGCCTCATACACTTTCCCTCCACCGCCATTGAGATTACCTTCGGGATCGCCGTGACCTGATCACCATAAACCATCACCGAACTCCCGTCAGGCGCTGTCAATCAGATCATCTTCTTGCGACACACAATGTTCGCCTCGTATTCCACCAACCAATCCATTCCTAGGTCTACATCGAAACCCCCTAAGGTCATTATGAATGGTCTTACTGAAAATATATGACCTTCTAATTCCACATCACGACCATGTATATATTATATATATATATATATTATATATATATAATGTGTGTATATATATATATATGTATACATGTGTATAGATATATATATATATATCTATATATCTAGATATATATATATATATATATAATATATACACACAGGTATATATATATATACCTATATATATACATATATATACCTATATATGTGTATATATATATATATATATATATATCTATCTATATAGCTATATATATCTATATATATCTCATATCTAATATATATATATATATATATATATATATATATATATATGTACATATATATATATACATATATATATACATATATGCTGGATCAGTGAAGGGTTATGCACTTGCAACACAACAACACAATGAGGAGAGTTGCTTAGAACACTTAACACATCAAATAGGGAACTGGTTAACTTTAGTGAAGATGCTAAGAACACAAGTAAGAATGAGATAGAACAAGATGGCAAACAATACAAGTAATTGGTTTTCAAGAATGTTTTATATTGCTTCTCAAGTTCTATTACAAATGTTACAAAGCATACGATAAAAAGTTACAAGTACTTGAGATAGTTTATACTACATCCTACACCCGGCCGCCTAGCCCTAGCTGTTGCAGAATGCTGTTCATCCCGACTGCAGCCGACGGGTTTCGGTCTCCAACCCCCTCCAAACCTCTTTTAAGCTCAAATCAACCATCCTAAACCTTAGGGAAACATACCACGACCACATTCAAGCATAACCAAGCAAGAAACCAATCCTCAAACGCATCATACACATACATATGTGCATAAAACGGGTTTTCACCCAAAACTCGAAAAATGGGATTTTATATGTGTTCCAGCCCCAAAATCAGTTAAAAACATGTAAAAGAGGGGTCCTAAAACTCACCTTAACGATCCCGACGAGTAGAGCGTCGATTTGACTCGCTCCACGTCGATTTCCACGCTCGAATCCACCCGAACCAACTTTTCTCCTCTTTTTCTCCTTCTCTTTTTCTCCTTCTCTTCTCCTCTCCTCTCTTGGCTGAAAATGGGAAGAATAGGAGTGTCTTCCCCCTTTTATACTCCCGTGCATCGAAGTTTCTCTCATTAGCGAGTTTGGTCCCTCGACTTTGGACTTTATTTCTTTTTCTTCTTTCGTCGGTTTCAAAGAAAATTTACGGGTGTTACACAACATATGTGGTTTTGTTGGTAATTTTACCGTCTTTATCAAGTATCAAGAGCTTTAATCCATCTCTGCTTTTAACTTTGGATAACGCCACATATAGTTGACCATGTGTAAACACCGGTTGCTTTAGGTACAAACCCACCCGATAAAGCGATTGACCCTGACTTTTGTTTATGGTCATGGAAAAACATACAGCTAGAGGGAACTGTCTTCTTTGAAACTTAAATGGAATCCTTTTGTCTGATGTTATTAGACGGAATCTAGGGATAAATGTTCTAGTGCCAATATTACTACCCGATATTATTTGCACTTCAATAACACGATTGCCAAGCGACAAAACTTGTAGCCGAGTTCCATTGCATAAACCATTTTTGATCAATATTTCTTAATAACATCACCGGAACACCAATCTTTAGTATTAATTTATGGTTTGGCAACCCTGAAAGTTTAAGTCCATTCAAGACATCAGGAGAGTATAAACTTGGATGAAAATTATCATGAACATACTCTGACTCATCAGAACTAAGGTATTCTTTTTCTTCCCCTGGAAACATTGAAAGCAAGTGGTCATTAATCTCTTCCACGACTTCGTTGGTAGGAGCAAGTATTGCTCTATACTAGAAATATTCAGAATTCTTGAAATTCTGAAGAATGTATGGATACACAAAATCAATAAGAGACGGAACAAGATCATATGAGTTAGCAATTATAAGATCATCGGGTATGTCTATAACTGCCTCACCATCATTACAGGAACCAACTTTTCCTTGACCTAAATTTAAGAGCCATTCTGCAAACATCTTTTTTCTTAATATTAGCTGATGTACCACCTGCACTCAACCTCATGTTTTTAGTCAATCTTAAGACTTTACAATGATGCCAAATGTAGGAAGAGCTTAACGACGCATTGACAACGTCTTGTCTACTACCGTTTAGGACAACTGGTAGTATTTTCCTAAAGTCACCTCAAGAGACAATAACCTTACCTCCAAATGGCATTTCATTGTTTGGAATGTCATCACTAGCGAATATGTCTCTTAAGGTTCTATCCAAGGCTTCAAATCCATTCTTGTGAATCATTGGTGCTTCATCCCATATAATCAACTTTGTTTTCTTTAATAAGTAGGCAATATCGCTTTGTGGCGGAATGTGACATATAGAATTCTCATTCAAATTTAAAGGAATAAGGTGTCTTGAATGAGCTATCCTACCTCCGGTTAACAACAAAGACGGAATTCCACTTGAAGCAACATATAAGACTATTTGTCCTTTTGATCTTATTGTCGTAGATAACGTCTTCCATAGATATGTTTTCCTAGTTCCACCGTAGCCATAAACAAAATATAAACTCCTCCGTTGTTATGCTCTACAGCATTAATTATTTCTTCAAAAACCAGTCGTTGTTCATCGGTTAATGAGCTAAGTAGTGTATTAAACTCAATTTGCAGGTCATTCTTATCATACGATAGTTTTTCATTTATCAACCGATTGTTTGATGAAGCTATACATTCATGATTAGGGAATGGCATGGTTGGGAAGTTACGTAACATGGAATTGTTGCGAAGCAAGATATTTTCTATTTCAAACAACGTCATATTATTTATTTGATCTTCATGAAGTGTGAGGTCTGTTTTGGGACAAAACATACGTTTGATAAAAAATATATATATATATATATATATATATATATATATATATATATATATATATATATATATATATATATATATATATATATATTTCATAAAAGAAAATTCATAAAGATAATAAATTGGACAAGAGAATAGAATTTTCTTTCATACCTGGAGACTTCAGAATTAGTTATTGCTTATAAAGAATTCCATCAGATAGATACTCCCATGTTTTTTCCCAAATATAATCTGGTCTAGAGAAAATATATATATATTGTTAGACCCTGAAAGGATCATACATGCCAGTTCAAATGGTGGGTTAATGGTTGTTCTGCTGGAAATCCCACAAGTCCAAGAGACAATGCGGATGAAGAATCTGCAAGAAGAATCAGAAGACAAGTGTCGGCTAACCGCATTTGTATATGCGGATGACATAGAACAAATGCTGACAAGTATTTGTTCTTCCACATTAACAAATGCGAATAGCCAAACACAAATGCTGACAAGTACTTTGTATATCCGCATTAACTAATGCGGATGCTCAGCAACAAATGCGCCAAGTGTTTGCGCATCCGCATTAGTCAATGCTGATGACCAAACACCAATGCTGAAGAAGATAAAGGAATGCTGATGAAGATCAACACATACGTATTATTTAATACGGATGAACAAAGGAAATGCTGATGAAGACTTTTTTACTTAGACTAGTTCTCTGATGTATAGGTCAGTGGTGCTTTAGTCATTTTGTTAAAGACAACTTGTCAGCCTATAAATAGAATAGAAAATCTCGTATGTGAGGTGACTATTAATAGACATCATAGACAATCAGAATATTTTGTTTAGTCTTATGTTCTCAAGTTGTATTGTTACTATTTAATGCTCAAACCCTAGCATTCATTGTAACCGATCACCTTTATTAATACAAAGAGCATTTATGAGTATTTCTTGCATTCAATGTTCATTGATTGTTTGATTCCGCCATACAATCATTGACTCAATCATCATATTCGGTCCTTGAGAATATCAATCTCACACCCAGTCATATATATATATATATATATATATATATATATATAGAGATATAGATAGATATATAGATAGATAGATATATAGAGAGATAGATAGATAGATATATATATATATAGAGATATATATATATCATATATAGATATATAGACAGATATATATACATATATATGTATAGAGATATATATATAGAGATATAGAGATAGAGATATATATAGATATATCTATATATAGATATCTATATACATATATATATATATATATATATATATATATATACATATACATATATACATATATATATATACACATATATATATATATATATATATATATATATATATATATATATATATATATATATATATATATATATATATATATATATTCTAAGTTTTCAACGTATTAATATGTACATACATGTTCAAATACAAGTTGTATTATTGCTAATATGTTATAACTACTCTTGTTTTGTAACAATACATATATTTTTGTATCTTGGTCAGCTTCTAATATTTATTATTTGCTATTTAAGTTTCATGTTTTAAATTAACCGATTTGAATAAAATAATTATCATAAACTCACTCGTTGTGATTTGAAGTTTTGGGTGTTTTATCACTAGAGCTCAAGGTATCATATACAATACACATATATGAATTATAATAAATTTTCAAATGACGTGATTATACCTTTCATTAGGATCATGTTATCAAATCCATTCGTACTCGATTCAATCTCATAACCTTCTTGTTGTTGACCGCCCATTGACACATTGACCTCAGTTGACCAATTGACTATGACCCGAATCCCTATCTTATCATACAAAAATCCCCACCACCATAACCAACATTTAAAATCAAGATGATTATCTTAAAGGCTGATGCTAAACAAAGATCTCTCAGCATGTAATGAAGTATAAGTAACAAAGTACTTCGAAAGATTTGACTATGTACAAAGAAAATAACTAAGTGTCAAATCTTCTGAAGCCAAAGACATAATTCTATTGAATCCAATGAGAAGTCTTACGAAGCTTAAAATCAAAGTCTTCCAAAGCTTGAAGATTGAGCTCTTCCCAAGACTAAAAAGCCTTATGTTTCTTTCGAAGTCTAAAATGTCGGAAGCAACACAATTTGACATACTTTTAACAAAAGAAGAAGACCTTTCCAATATTAGCTTTGAAGACTCACCAAATTATACAAGTTAGTGATTACCTTTTTACTTTTGTCAACTGTACAATAAGGTCTCTTTTCTAAATGTCCAACTTTAGTACTTTACTCCATACTTTAGTATAATAGGATATGAGTTATGCCGTGTCATAGTCACAAGTCGAAAGACAATTTGTCTTTTGACTCTACATTGATCTTGTTATCTAGATTAGTGTTAAGTTGGCATTCAAAGTATGACTAGCTATAAGTTATAGTATAAATTATCTCATGTATCAGATAAAGGACTAAGCTTTGCAATACTTGTAAACACTTGAGATAAATATACATCATCCTTGAAAACATATATTTCTACTCTTGAGTGTTCTTACTTGTTTTTCATTGTTTCACAGCTTGGTTCCCTATTTTATCTAATAAGTGTGTTTAGTTGATAATTGTAAGGCCCCATTCTCGAGACGCTCATAGTTGGACAATCATCACAAACATACATTTAAATTGCTAAAAACATCATAGCGGAATACTTAATAAACCATTACATATATTAATGACCACTTTTGTAAGACAATACAATCATTGTTAATTGTTACAAAAATCTCCTTGTTTACATTACATCACAAAAATGTCATTTAGTATAAAATGGCTGCCATCCAAAAACTTGCTAAGTAGCTACGCCCGTGTCATCCTCGGCAATCATTACCTGCCAACTGAAAAATACATAAAAGTCAGCGTTGTTGAGTGAGTTTTAGTTTTATAAATAAAAATACTTTATATCCATTTAAAACCATTCATTTCTTTCATTCGTGATCATGCATCATACTACACATAGATAATCTTAATATTATCTTTTATTATCATACTTCATCGCACGTTACTCATTATCATTTGTTCATTCATTAACCTTTATGTTAGATCTAGGAACAATAGATCTAGATTATTTTGTATAGGCTTAGAACTTTAATCAATACTTGTAATGAATGATGGTAATTCATTATTTTGATATATGCATTTTGTATATAGGTTAACCTATATGTAGGTTGATCTGTGTATGGTTGCAGGTACAAACATTATACTTGGTCAATTACTGAAATTTACTAAGTGTAAGAAACATCTACGGATGAACATTTTATTCTTCCATAGATTTTTTTCTTACAAGTAACATACATCCGAAGATCATCTGCGGATGAACAATCAGCTCTGGAGTTCAAGTGAAGTCAATCAAAGAGTTCAAGTGAAGACTCCTACGGATGATTGTTAGTTCTCTTGAAAGAATAACATGTTGTCTTTATGTGTCTTTTTATTATTTGTAATAGTATAGGGACTAGTTTTGTAATTTTGTTAGTTCCTTGTGTTTCATTATAAATAGCTTAGACTTGTAGCAGTTAGGTAGACGAGACTGCTTACTTACTTTGTAATTGTCTTTGCTTGATATTAATGAAACTGATAATTTTGTTAATATCTTGCTACATTTGATTACTTTGTTAGTATTTCTTTGAATTGTATTCATACATCATCACACATTGATACAAATCAGAGCTGTTGGTTGAGTGTGTTTGAGGTTTGTCGAACTTGCAAACTCAAAAATTCACTGAATCTGTGATTGATAGACAATTCAATTGAAAATTTGTGAATTTCAGATGTGTTTCATCATCAGAAACATGTTTTGAACCACAATCAGCAGTAAAATTCATCAAATTCGAGATAATTTATTGAATTTGTGTTCCAAAAGGTCACTATTTTTTGAACTGAAAATTACAAAATTGATTGATTTGTTGTTGATATTGAAAGAAATTGATGTTAGAAGAATGATTATCGGTATAAAACATGTCTAATTGGAAAGTTTCAATCCAATTCATCAACTTTGAAGAATTTCTGAAGATTTGAGTTAGTTACATTCATATGAACATGATGAATGTGGCGCATTAGAGTTGAGGTTTGCTGAAAAATTCTTTAAGTGTTAGGCGTTTGACTACTATTTAGTCGCATTAACACTGTTTAGACGGTTTTAGTTCAGACGTATGACTACTGTTGAAGAGCAAAAGTCCAGACGGTTGATAACTGTTGAGGCGCTTTACAACTGTGTAGGCGTATTTCAACTGTTTAGGCGTTTTACTACTGTTCAGACGCATCAACTTGGGCGTTTTTGAAAATTTTTCTAAGGCATTCCCTTAGACATCTCTCAACTTAGGCGCATTAACTGTTTGGGAGTTTGATCACTGTTCAGGCGTATCACCCTTGATACTTAGAATTTTTTTTAAGAAAATTTTTCAAAAACTTTTTCATTTCTTTTCTTAATTCAAAATCTAAGAAAACCAACAAAAATATAAGAATGGTAAAATCAGAAGATTCTGAAAATAGAGTTCCAAAACTTAAAAATAGAGCTGATTTCAAAAATTGGTCTCTTAGGTTAAAATAGCATTTTAATTCCATTGACACTGATCTTTGGAAATCTATAGAAAAAGGACCATACATTCCTATAATCACTGATGGGCCTGACAGAGGGTTTGTGTATACTAAAGATTCTCAATAACCCTATCCTGAAGATGGTCTTCAAGGAGATGATTTGAGAAGAGTAAAGAATGATATCAAAGCATATTCCTTGATTTGTAAAGGACTACCTCTGGAAGTTCTTGCAAGGCTTGATGGTTATCAAACTAGATACACCTTATATAAAGCCTTAAAGACCATTTGTGAAGGAGGAAAGGAGATTCAAAATCTCAAGAAACAAAAATTGAAAAGGCAATTAGATTTGTTTCAACATTTGTCTGGAGAAACCATAAATCAGATGATGAACAGATTTGTTCAACTTACAACTAAGATGTCAACAGCTGGTATTAAGCCTGATCATGAAGATCTAAATCTTAGACTACTCAATGCTTTACCCTCATCATGGAAACAAACAATAACCTTACTAAAGCATACTGAGAAGTTCCCTATGGATCTAGATCTACTTATTGCAGAGATAGAGTCAGTAGAGATTGATGAAAGCTCAAGGAATAATGATAGAGCAGCATCAATGTCTCAGTATCAGTTTGTTGCTTCTCCTGCAACCACTATTGAAAATGCATTCATGGCAAAAAGTGAGAAAATTACAGAAGAAGAGGGAGATTTATTGGTTGGAGCAGGATTTTTCACTGATTCATCATTTACTAGTGCTCCTGCTTATACAACTCAGTCTCATTCTCAATCTCCTCCTAAATCTCAGTCTCAAACATCTAATGTTCAAACAAAGACTTCTTCATCTAACTCAGCTAAATCTAGCAAAGTTAAAGATGTGATAAACATCCTATTAGAGGATGAAGAATCTAAAACTGCATTCACTGCATTTATGGCTAGTTTTCAAGCATATCAAGGTAGCCATTTAACTCAATTAGACTTTGTTTGTAGGATTTGTTTGAAATGGATATTGAAGATGTTGAATAGATGGACATAACTGGCAGATGGTGATGATTGCTTACAGGACACAAAAACACTCATATGTCAAAAGGAAGTACAAGCCAAGTTCTAACAAGACTGTTGGATTTGATAAGTCAAAATCAAGGTGTTTTAACTGTAACAGTTATGTACATTTCTCCAGAGAATGCAAAGCTCCAAGGAATAATGGAAGAAATGCTCAATCAAGTTCTAGCAATCAAAGGTTTCAACCAGCTCAGAAGACTTTTCAAAAGCCTTATCAAAGTCTTCCTATGCCCGAGGTTAAAGATGAAACAAAATAATCTGATGAAACCAAGAAAGCTTTAGTAGTCAGCATTAAAGATGGTTACGATTGGAGTGCATATGCTGAACATTTTACTAATTATTTAACATCAAATTTATCTCTTGTTGCAGAAATCCACGGAGAATATTGGTCAGAAAATAATGATCCAAAGGTGGAATGTGAGAATGAAGAAGATGACTATGATTGGAGTGACAAATCTGATTCTAAGGAGGATACAGATGAAGTAGCTCTAATGGCACAGTCTGATCAACCTAAGGTTGACACTTCATCTTCAAAATCTGAAACCCTATCTCCAAAATTCCCTGAAATCCCATCTGAAGTGAGAGAAAAACTATGCATAAAATCATGCTATGAACATGTTGAATACTATAGAAACTACTCATATAAAATCTGTGAGAAACTAAAACACGAAGAGTCAATGCATAACAAACTAAAATCTGATCATAAAACAGCAGATCAAAAGATTATTTATCTTCAAACATCATGGAACAAAACACTAAAATAATTAGAAATTGTTTCTAAACAATTGGAAGAGATGACAAAAAATCTTGAACAGGAGAAGATAGCACATGCTGCTACTCAAATGAATCTTGCTAAAGTATAAAGTTCAAAAATGATTGTAGAAAAACTGGTAAGTGAGAAAAAAGATAAATAGAAAGCAGGGTTAGGTTTCACTCTTGAACCTATGCTTGAATCTATGACAAACACTTTATCAGAGAACTTTAATACACATGATCATTCTCCTGAGAATAAAGCTAAACTTAAAGCTTTTTAGGTAAAAAAGAAGAATTCAGAAGAAGAAAAGGAAAATGTACAAGTTTTTGTTGAAAATGATCAAGAAAAGATTAAAAATGGTCATCCAATCAAGATAAAATCTTATGAATCAAAACAAAGAAAACAAAACACTTCTGATCAAATTCATTTTGTATTAGAAGCAGTGATAGTTCAAAGTAAAGATAAAGATAAAAAACAGGGAGGAACATCAGAAGATTCAAACACTATTAATCTAAAAGAAGTTCAATCTGAAAAGGAATCTTCTTCTGACGATGTTCAATCAGAAAGTAAACCAAGTTCTTCAAAGTCAAAGAATCAAAGAAGAAGAAAGAAATCATCAAAAACAAAATCTGAACAAAAGAAAAGTTCAGAAAAGTTGATCAAATCAACAAATCAGGCAACAAAACTTAAACCGATAAAATTTGTGTCAGCAGGTTTGTTAAATATGAATTCTCTTCAAAACAACAAGGTAAATACTATGAACAAATCTCACTCTGATCTAAAATCAAGTTCAGATTCTAAGACTTCCACAGTAGCAAAAAGATTTGTTTCTAATGAATTCATGAAGGAAGTTCATGTTAAACAAATGCAAAATAATCTGGCACAAAATCAAAATGTGAAAAATGAAAAACAACAGTTTAACTATTTGACACCAAATTATAAAAATAAATCAAATACAGTGTCAATGTCAAAAATTAACAAACAGTTGTTTTTAACTCCACAAAAGTACTGTGAAATACGTGATATGAAAAATCACAATACTGTTGAGTGCTATTTCAACAAATAATGTCACATATGTGACATGAGAAATCATTCCACAGCAGATTGTTATTTTAACAAATACTGTACTTATTATGATGAGCAGACTCACAATACTGCAAATTGTTATTTTAGAAAGAGATCACATCCTAGAGGATTTGCAAATTCAAACATGAGCAAAGGTTATGTTAATCCTCAATATATGAGAAATCAAACTGATGGATTTCAAAAATTAACTAATCAACCTTCTTTAGGATTGAGATCTTTTCAAAAGAACAATTATGTGAGATC
The DNA here is from genome assembly GCA_025215565.1 of Flaveria ramosissima. NCBI lineage: Eukaryota > Viridiplantae > Streptophyta > Magnoliopsida > Asterales > Asteraceae > Flaveria > Flaveria ramosissima. The sequence goes on along the minus strand of CM046042.1, from coordinate 19,880,177 downwards.
TAAACAAAATGTGCAAGAACAATTCATACCAAGATCTGTAAGAATGACTAATAAAAAAGTTAATCATCAATACATGTCAAAAATTGATCAATCAAATGGTATGAATGTTCTTAAAAATAACGCAAACAATTTTCAAAACAATTTTCAAAACAAGATTTGTAAATTCATCAAGAATCAACCTCATTTGAATAATCTTCATTACAAACAATTTACCATTGTTGATAAATTTGGAAAACCCAAGACCATCTCGGCTTGGGTGGATATCTCAACTTAATTTTCTTGTTGTCCAGGTACGCCTAAGAAGACCACTTAATACATGGTATGTGGATAGTGGGTGTAGCCGGCATATGACAGGCAATCCTGCTTTGTTACAAGATTTTAAGTTAAAGGATGGAACACACGTCGCCTTTGTTGGTGCTGCTGGAGAAAAAATAACAGGAGAAGGAACAGTATCAAATGGGTAATAAGCTTTGACAAAGTCAACTTTTGTTCACAGTTGAACTTTAATCTTTTAAGTGTATCCCAAATATGTGATAAATCATACTCTGTTCTATTTGATGATTCATTCTTTTATGTTTTGAAACAAGGTTTTCATATAAGCAAAGATTGGGTAATTGTTACAGCTGAAAGGGATAGAGATGTATACAAGCTGGATATGTCTCAAGTTGATCCTTCAACTGAAACAACATGCCTAATTGCTAAAGCATCAAATGATGAAAGCCAGCTTTGCCATAGACGTCTCGGACATTCAAATTTCAAGAATATGAACAAGCTTGTATCAGGAAATCATGTCATTGGACTTCCGTCTAAGAAGTTTGCAACGACTGATCACTGCTCAGCATGTTTGAAGGGAAAGCAACACAGAGCGTCTTATAAGACCAAGCTTATAAACTCAACTTCCAGACCTCTTCAAATGTTACATATGGACCTTTTTAGACCAACAAATGTCAAGAGTATTCGACGAAAATCATATTGTTTAGTTATCATTGATGACTATAGAAGATTTTCATGGGTTTTCTTTTTGTATGCTAAATGTGAAACGACTGATTACTTAAAGAATTCATCATTAAAGTTGAAAATCAATTAGAAAATAAAGTGAAAATAATAACAAGTGATAATGGAACGGAATTAAAAAATGTTAACATTGAAATGTTTTGTGCACAGAAAGGGATAGCTCATTAGTTCAGTGCTCCCAGAACTCCTCAATAAAATGGAGTTGCTGAAAGGAAGAATAGAACACTGATTGAAGCTGCTCGTTCTATGTTAGCTGATGCAAAAATTCCTATCACCTTTTGGGATGAAGCTATATCAACTGCGTGTTTCGTTCATAACAGAATCTTAATTGCGAAAGATAAAATGAAAACTCCATATGAGTTAATCTTTGGCAAAAAACCGAACATAAACTTTTTAAAATCATTTGGTTGTCCTGTTATGATTCTTAATTCAAATGATCAGTTAGGAAAATTTGAAGCAAAATCTGATAATGGATTTTTCGTTGGATACTCATCTGTTTCAAAAGCCTATCAAGTGTACAACTCTAGGACAAATATAATCCTTGAAACATTCAACGTTAAATTTCTGGAAAATTCTTTTCCATCAGTTTCAAATGGTCCTGCATGGTTATTTGATTTAGATTCATTATCAAACTCTCTTCAATCTAACTTGTTTATTCAATCAAATTGTCTTGATTCTACTGGTAAGAAGAACTCTAGAGGAGATCTTGGATCTTTTAGTGAAGATTCAGATTCTGACGACCCAGATGATTCTAGCTCAGACTACCCATTTTTATCATTTGTCAAGGACTCAACAATACGATTCAATGACAATAATCATGCTAATACAGTTTCAGATCATTCAGTCTCTTTTGATCAGAAAGAATCACAACCAATTCCTAATGATGGTAATGAGTTTGTGCAAACTGAGTTTGGAACATCATCCATCTCTGGTGATGCAGTTGATACTGGTAACTTTGATTACTTTATTAACTCACCGACTCAAGTTCCAAACTTCAATCCACATTCTTCTAATTTGTAACATCAGCTTTCCAACTTAAACAAAACAAATCTGGATGTTAATGTTCAATGTGATGAGATTCCAACATCTCATATTCACAAGAATCATCCAATTTTTCAGATTATTGGTCCATTGAATGAGAGAACAACAAGGAGTAAATCAGAACAAGCAAACTTGTGCTTATACTCTTGTTTCTTTCTCAAATTGTTCCTAAAAATGTTGCCGAAGCATTAAAGGACAATGGTTGGATATGAGCCATGCAAGAAGAATTACTTCAATTTTGCAAACAAGAAGTGTGGAATTTAGTAGATTTACCTGAAGGAGAAAATGCTATAGGCACGAAATGGTTGCTTAGAAATAAGACTGAAGATCGTGGTGTAGTAATAAGGAACAAAGCGAGACTTGTTGCACAAGGGTACACACAGGAAGAAGGGATAGATTATGATGAAGTGTTTGCACCAATTGCAAGACTTGAATCCATTCGAGTTTTCCTGGCTTATGCTTCATTCATGAAATATAAGGTGTATCAAATGGATGTAAATGGTGCATTTCTATATGGTCCTATCACTAACGATGTGTTTGGGAAGCAACATCCGGGCTTTGAGGATGCAGAATTTCCTCATCGAGTATATAAGCTGAGTAAAGCTTTATATGGACTTCATCAAGCCCCTAGAATTTGGTATGAGACATTATCACAACACTTAATCCAACATGGATACATGTAAGGCCCCGTTCCCGGAAAACCTCACAGTTGGTTGATCATAGCATAAAATCATTTTTAATAACAAAACATTGTAGCGGAATTAAATAGACATTCATTTAAAACATAGAAACCATATCGTACTCATACATTTGTACTTTAATTGCAAACAAAACATATTACTTGTTCTTTAATTACAATAAAGATTTCATAAACAGTAATGCCTTCCATAGCTCTCCAAGTAGCTCCGTGTGCCATCCTCAGCATCAGCGTTTACCTGCCAACTATTATGCATAAAAGTCAGCTTCGCTAAGTGAGTTCTAGTTTTAAGTAAATAAGAAAATATAACCTTATCCTTCATATAATGACCATGCATATATAATACATAACATTTTCATCATAATAAGCATGTTCATTATCTTTCGTTCTTTCATTATCTTTCACTTTCATCATAAATGAGATTGCACAAAGCAAGAGCCCCATGTTGATCGACAACGAATGCCGATCCCTGTCGGTACACATTTTTCATGGTAGCTAACCCCCGACATTTGATCCACACTACAAGGCACATTGGCCGCTCATGAATACGGATCAATCATCATACATCAGACCCACCTAAGTGAAGTCTATCATAGTGCTTGCAAGACTTTACATCATCAAACGGGCCAAGGGGTAACATTCATTAAGTTTTGCTTTTCATTAATATCATCTTCCACTTTAATATATATAATACTTAACTCATTAAGTACACAACATGCCAAGTACTAGTCATCATAAAACATAACCGACCCTCCGCGAGACAGAAGGGGTTTGGGGGTGGCAGCACCTGACAGCGGGGTCCTAGGGGCAGCAGCCCCTAGTGGGGTCCAAGGGGCAACGCCTTAAAATCTTGGTCATTTAAAAACGTATATTTAGTATGCATAATAGCCCCAAAACATGGAGAAACTTATAAATAGGGGATCTAGAACTCACCTGGTTACCGAGACCAACTTCTAAACTAAGCTTACAAGGCTAGGATCTCACTACACAGCCTGCAGATGAGTTGACTGTTAAAGGGGTTAATTTCTGCCTAAATTCGCTGCTAATTTCGCTGCAAGATCAGCAATTTCGCAGCTACGTTCGCCAACAGTTTCGCTGCTAGTTTCACCAGCAGTTTCGCTGCTAGTTTCACTAGCATCTTCGCTGGTAGTTTCGCTAGCATCTTCACTGCCAGTTTCGCTGCCAGTTTCGCGCAACTTTCGTTGGAAAACCATGTCTGCGAAACTACCTGCGAAACTATAGTTTCACAGGAAGTCCTTATAGTTTCGCTGATTGAATATGTAAATTCACTGGATGCATATACAGTTTCGCAGATCACATAAAAATTACTTTTTAACCGAAAATCATAACTTTTTACGTCCAATCTCTTAGTTTATCATCCATGAGGCTAAATCTAAGCTTTATACATGTTTTCATACGTAAAAGTGTGACCTTTATGCGATTCTTTGCAACTTTTCAAAACCCAAAACTCTAGAATCCAGGTTTGATCTACAGAAGGGATTAGAGATCGATTCTTACCTAGATTTGTTGCTTCTTTCTTAGGTCTAGATGCTCCAACGCCCAGATCTTCAATCTCTTAACCTTGAAAGCTTCAAATCTTGAGTTTTCTTCACTTTCTCTCTCTACTTTATCTCTCTATGAATTTTGGTGGCTAGGGTTGCAATGAGGAAGATGAAGGCTGGTTTGGGTGCTTAAGGGCTGGTTATGGGACTTTAATCCCATAGGCCACTACCCAATAAGCCTAATTTAGCCCATGACCATTTATTTACCTTATTAAAATACATAATAATTAAGCCCATTATCCTTAATGACTCGTTTTGACTTTTTGGGGTGTTACAAGTCTCCCCCACTTATTTAGGTTTCGTCCTCGAAACCTGTCAGTTATCAAACAATTAAGGGTAAAATTTCCTCATCTCCTCCTCGGTCTCCCACGTAGATTCTAATCCTTTTCTGTGTCTCCACTGTACTCGTACTAGTGGAACCACTTTATTCCATAAGGGCTTCTCTTTCCAATCAAGGATGGCCACCGGCTGCTCTATATAATTCAGCCATTCATCGACTTCAATGTCTTCTAATGGTACAACTACATCATTATCTGCCAGACATTTCCTGAGATGAGATACATGGAACATAGGGTGAATTCCACTCAACTCATCAAGTAGTTCTAATCTGTAGGCCACTTCTCCTACCCTTGCGATAATACGGAATGGCCCTATGAATCTTGGGCTTAACTTTCCCCTTTTTCAAAACCTAATGATCCCTTTCCAGGGCGATACCTTGAGCATAACCTTGTCACCAACCTCAAATTCTATCGGCCTATGCCTCTTATCAGCATAAGACTTCTGGCGGTCATTTGCAGCTTTCATGAACGCCTTAATCTTATCTAACTTCTCAGTTGTGACCTCAATCACTTCAAGACTCCCCTATTCCTTTTGTTCGATGTCACCACAACACACGGGCATTCTGCACTTCCTACCGTACAACATTTCGTAAGGTGGCATACCAATACTAGCATGGTAACTATTATTATATGAATATTCTGCCAATGGTAAATGCTCATCCCAGCTTCCTCCAAAGTCGATTACACAGGCTCGTAGCATGTCTTCTAAAGTCTGGATCGTCCTTTCCGACTGACCATCCGTCTGGGGATGGTAAGCCGTACTAATATGCTGTCTAATCCTCATTGAGTCGTGAAACCTCTTCCAGAACTTGGATGTAAACCACGTGTCCCTATCCGAAACGATAGACACTGGCATGCCGTGACGAGCCACGATCTCCTTGATAAATAGCTCTGCCAACCTTTCAGAGGAATACGTCTAATGAATTGATAGGAAATGGGCGCTCTTTGTTAGGCGGTCAACAATCACCCAGATTGCGTCGCTTCCCCTCACCGTGCGAGGTAGCTTCGTGATAAAGTCCATTGTGATGTGTTCTGATTTCTATTCAGGGATATCCAAAGGCTGGATCTTCCCATATGGCTTTTGGTGCTCTACCTTCACTTGCACACAAGTCAGGCACTTGCTCACGTACTTAGCAGCGTCTTGCTTCATTCCTGGCCATCAGTAATCTTTCTTCAGATCCTGAGACATTTTCGTGGCATCGGGGTGTATGGAATATCGAGTTTTGTGAGCCTCATCCATGATTTTCTCCCTCAGATCCACATAGAGAGGGATCCATATTCTCCCAGATCGAGTTCTAACACCCAGGGTGTTTTCCCCCAAATCTGAAACTTGTCCTTTCATCCTTTCAGAGTTGACTCTGTCCTCTCTTAATGCCTCATCCTGGAACTCCCTCACTAGTTTCATAACATCAGGCGTCATGATTATCGGGCAAGCCCTCACCCGAATTGGTTCGGGTTGTCCTTTCCGGCTCAAGGCGTCAGCAACCACATTGGCTTTGCCTGGATGATAATGGATTTCGCAGTCATAATCCTTGATCAGTTCCAACCACCTCCTCTGCCTCATATTGAGTTCCTTTTGTTCAAAGAAATACTTCAGACTTTTATGATCAGTGAAGATGGTGCACTTCACCCCATACAAGTAGTGCCTCCAAATCTTCAATGCAAAACCACCGCGGCCAACTCCAAATCATGGGTAGGATAATTGGCCTCGTGAACCTTTAATTGTCTAGAAGCATAGGCTATCACCTTCCCTCGTTGCATCAACACGCAACCCAATCCTGCATACGAGGCATCCGAGTAGACCACCAGATCCTTGTTCCCTTCAGGTAACGTCAAGACAGGGGCTTGAGTTAACCTCGTCTTTAGTTCTAGGAAGGCGTTCTCCTGATCAGTACCCCATTCATACTTCACGTCCCTCCGGGTTAGCTTTGTCAAAGGAGAAGCTATCTTGGAGAAATCCTGGATAAATCTCCTATAGTAGCCTACCAGACCTAAGAAACTGCGAATCTCGGATGGCGTCTTTGGAGGTTCCCATTGCATCACCGCTTCAACCTTCGCAGGGTCCACCCTGATCCTCTCAGGATTAACCACATGACCCTGAAATTGAACTTCTCGTAGCCAAAATGCGCATTTAGAGAACTTAGCATATAGCTTCTCACTTTTGAATGTCTCCAATACTTCTCGAATATGATCGGCATGTTCCTCTTCACTTTTTGAATAAATCAAGATGTTATCAATGAACACTATCACCGATTTATCCAACATCGGCCGACATACCCGATTCATAAGATCCATAAAAGCAGCTGGCGCGTTGGTCAAACCAAAGGACATGACGAGAAATTCGCAGTGTCCATAACGCGTACGGAACGCTGTCTTAGGAATGTCTTGTTCTTTCACCTTCAGTTGGTGGTAACTAGACCGCAGGTCTATCCTTGAAAACAAGTAAAAGTGGGGTCCTAGAACTCACACAATCGAGCACAACGTCAAGGGCTTCGATTTGGCTTGCTACTCGACGAATTTGGACACCCGAATCACCCGAAACACCCCTTTTTCTCCTTTTCTCTTCTCCTTTCTCTCTTTCTCTCTCTAGATGGCTAAAATTGTGGGGGAAATGGGGAGAGTTGGCTGCCCTCTCCCCACTTATACCACCTATTTTCCCGACTTTTCTTCGTTGACGAGTTTGGTCCCTCGACTTTGGACTTTATTTTCTTTTCTTTCTTTGTCGGCTTCAAAATAAGAAATATCCGGGTGTTACAAGTCCACCCCCCTTAAATAGGTTTCGTCCTCGAAACCTGTTATTCCTCGAACAAACGTGGATAATGTCGTCTCATTTCCTCCTCAGTCTCCCATGTTGACTCGGATCCCTTCCTTTGCTTCCACTGTACACGCACAAGAGGAACCACTTTATTCCTTAGCCTTTTCTCCTTTCGGTCGATGATTGCCACTGGTTGCTCCACATAATTGAGTCCTTCGTCTACCTCGATATCCTCCAGTGGAACAATTATATCTTCATCAGCTAAGCACTTCCTTAGGTGAGATACATGAAATGTCGGATGGATTCCACTTAACTCATCTGGTAACTCCAGTCTATAGGCCACCTCTCCTACCCGAGCAATGATTCAGAAAGGGCCTATATACCTGGGGCTCAACTTGCCCCGCTTTTGGAAGCGAATGATACCCTTCCAAGGTGAGACCTTCAACATAACCCGGTCACCCACCTGGAACTCAATCGGTCTGCGTCGTTTATCAGCATACGACTTCTGTCTGTCTTTGGCTGCCTTCTTGAAGGCTTTGATCTTCTCAAGGTTCTCAGTCGTAGCCTCGATTACCTCGACGCTTCCCAATTCTTTCTGACCAATATCACCCCAACAAACGGGTGTTCTGCATCTCCTACCGTATAGCATCTCATATGGGGGCATACCAATGCTGGCATGATAACTGTTGTTGTATGAGAATTCGGCTAACGGTAGGTGGTCATCCCAACTTCCGCCAAAATCAATCACACATGCCCGAAGCATGTCTTCCAGTGTCTGAATGGTCCTTTGTTACTGACCATCAGTCTGGGGATGATAAGTCGTGCTAATATGTAACCTCGTCCCCATAGCATCGTGGAACTTCTTCCAAAATTTAGATGTAAACCGGGTGTCGCGATCCGACACGATAGACACCGGCACACCATGACGAGTTACAATCTCCTTGATGAACAAATCAGCCAACCTCTCATATGAATATGTCTTGCGGATCGGTAGGAAGTGAGCACTCTTCGTCAAACGATCAACTATCACCCATATGGCATCGTACCCTTTCGGAGTACGCGGTAGCTTGGTAATGAAATCCATGGTGATGTGCTCCCACTTCCATTCCGGTATATCCAAAGGTTGTATCTTCCCATACGGCTTTTGATGCTTGGCCTTCACTTGTAAGCAAGTAAGGCACTTACTCACGTACTCCACCACGTCGCGCTTCATACCCGGCCACCAATAATCTTTCTTCATATCATGGTACATCTTCGTGGCACCAAGATGAATGGAGTACCGAGTCTTGTGAGCTTCATCCATTATCTTCCCCCGTAGATCCCCAAAACGAGAAATCCACACACGATCGAATCGGGTTCTAACACCGAGCGTGTTTTCACCCTATTCTCCAACCAGACCTCTCATTCTTTCAGAGTTAAGATGATCTTCCTTTAGTTCCTCATCTTGAAACTCTTTAACCTGCTTCATTACATCAGAGCTCATGATCAACTGATACGCTTTCACCCGAATCGGCTCGGGCCTCTCTTTCCGGCTAAGGGCATTAGCCACCACGTTGGCCTTGCCCGGATGGTAGTGGATCTCACAATCATAATCCTTTATAAGTTCCAACCACCGCCTCTGCCTCATGTTCAAATCCTTTTGCTCAAAGAAGTACTTCAGACTCTTGTGGTCAGTGAATATGGTGCACTTCGTCCCGTAGAGGTAGTGCCTCCAAATCTTTAATGCAAAGACCACGGTTGCCAGCTCCAAGTCATGAGTAGATAATTGACCTCATGAACCTTCAACTTTCGGGATGCATAGGCTATAACCTTTCCTCTCTGCATTAACACGCACCCCAACCCCGAGTAAGAAGCATCGGAATAAACCACCAAATATTCACTTCTATCGGGTAATGACAGAACAGGAGCTTGAGTCAACTCGCCTTCAGTTCTTCAAACGCCTTCTCTTGAGCTTGACCCCATACGAACTTCACATCTTTCCGGGTCAACTTAGTTAGTGGAGAAGCAATCTTGGAGAAGTCTTGGATGAATCTTCTATAATAACCCGCCAAACCCAAGAAGCTACGAATCTCGGATGGCGTCTTTGGTGACTTCCATTGCATAACCGCCTCCACTTTCGCAGGGTCCACCATTATCCCTTCGGGATTCACCACGTGACCCAAGAATTGAACCTCGCGCAACCAGAACGCGCACTTGGAGAATTTAGCATACAACTTCTCCCTTCTCAACGTCTCCAAAACCTCCCGAATGTGACCGGCATGCTCTGCCTCGCTCCTCGAGTAAATCAGGATATCATCAATAAACACGATCACTGATTTATCCAACATCGGCCGACACACCCGATTCATCAGATCCATAAAAGCAGCTGGCGCATTGGTCAAACCAAAGGACATGACAAGAAACTCGTAGTGACCGTAGCGCGTACGGAAAGCTGTTTTAGGAATATCTTGCTCCTTCACCTTCAACTGATGATAACCAGACCGGAGATCTATTCTCGAAAACCAACTGGCACCCTGAAGCTGATCGAACAAATCAACTATCCTCGGTAAGGGGTATCGGTTCTTCACTGTCAACTTGTTCAGCTCGCGGTAGTCGATGCACATCCTCATACTACCGTCCTTCTTCTTTACGAACAGGACTGGAGCACCCCAAGGAGAGATACTCGGTCTAATGAACCCCTTATCAAGCAGCTCTTGCAACTGCTCCATCAACTCTTTCATCTCGGTCGGAGCCAACCGATACGGTGCCTTGGCGACAGGTTGGGCACCCGGTATCAGGTCAATCTGAAACTCAATCTCTTTGTCAGGTGGCACTCCTGATAAGTCTTCTGGGAACACATCTGGAAAGTCACACACAACCGGTACATCGGTTAGTTGTGATGTTAGCGTATCCACATCCTTTACATAGGCCAAGTAGGCACTACATCCACGCCTCATACACTTTCCCGCCACCGCCATCGAGATCACCTTCGGAATTGTAGTAACCCGATCACCATAAACAGTCACTGAACTACCGTCAGGCGCCGACAACTGAATCATCTTCTTGCGACACATAAGGTTCGCCTCAAAGTCTGCTAACCAATCCATCCCAAGGACCAAATCAAAACCACCTAAGGTCATCAAAAACGGTCTAACACGAAACTTATGACGCTCGAGCTCCACATCACAGTTCTCTATCATCTCAGAAATCCTGGTAGACTTACCTATGGCAGTTTCTACATCAAAGGGCGCATCAACACGTCTACTACTAACAGGTAGCTTAGCACAGAAAGCAGCAGAAATAAAACTCTTACTAGCACCCTAATCAAATAACACAGAAGCTAAAGTTTGGTTCACCAGAAACGTACCGGACACGTCATCAGGGTCCGTTCTAGCTTCCTCCTGTGTCATGGTGAATGCCCTGGCGCTCGCCCATCGGTCCATCACCTCCCGTCCTCCTTGCCCCTGAACTCTCAGCCCTCGACTTCTTACAATCTTTGAGCACGTGACCCTCTTCACCACAGTTAAAGCACCGGACCGTACGACAGTCCTTTGCCATGTGCCCCGCCTTTCCACACCTGAAGCACAAGTTCGACCCAAACCTGCACTCCCCGCTATGCTCCCGTCCACATTTACCACACCTTCTCGATCCCGCACCCGACATACCCACACGGCGATCATCTACCCGTGCCTTCTTATTACCCGTCGAGGCATCACCCCGACCAAACATCTTCCTCTGCTAGTTTCGATCACCACCGCTCTTCCTGCAACCATCAGTCACCACCACCGTCCTCTCATCATACAATCTTCCCGCTAAATCCACCGCCGACCTAAACGTGCTCGGCCGGGCGGCGATCATGTGCCTGCGAATATCCGCCAGCAAACCCTGTATATACCTCTTGATCTTTAGGGACAGAGGCGTCACTTGATCTGGAACCAGACGTGCCATCTCGTTGAACTTCGTGGTGTACTGTTGGTGTGTAATGGTTCCCGCCTCCAGTTGTAGAAACTCCCTTTCGACCTTAACCATTTCCCGATGAGGACAAAACTCCTCGATCACCATCTTCTTCAGTTCAGGCCACCTCATTCTCCCGATTGCCCGATTACCCTCCTCTTGGACAATGTTGTCCCACCAGCATAGTGCCGAGTCCACAAATGAATGGGTGGCAAACTTTACTTTTTGATCTTCTCAGCACTCGCTGATGTCGAGAACAGCCTCCATTTCTCTCACCCATCGGTGAGCAGCGGCAGCATTGCCATTACCGTCAAAAGTAGGGGGCTTGCATCTCATAAACACCCCGTAGTTACAGCCTCGTGCCACCTCTCGCACAGGCTCCTCTTCCTCTTCCTCCTCATTATCGGAGTAAATCGTTTCAGGCTCCGGTTGGTCCCCCGAGGCCCTATTTCTCTCCTTCCTCTCTCCCTCCTTCACAGCTTTAATGACTTCGGTCACCACAGACGGTAAGATTGTCTGCATGACCTGATGTACTTCCTCAACAACAGCCTCCTTTACCGAGGCCCTCAAGTTCGCGCTCTCATCCCTAGCTTCTGGATGAGGAGTCTCAGGTTCTGTAGGAACCTCTTTCTCAGCTCTAGGCCTTCCTCTTTTAGGGCGTGGTTCTCCATCAGGGCCAACACGGCCTCCACCCCTAGAAGCTCTAGAAGATCTACCACCAGCCATTCTCTATCGCACTGAAAGATTCAAACACCAACACGGTCATTCAAGGAAACAACTCAGTTTATGTCAAGTATAGTAAGTCCCTAATTACAGTGGCCAGTTGTGCTTAGCCACTTACTTTACTCTTCATACCCCAAGTATTACCTGTCCTGACAATATCAGTATTCAAATCTACATACAACACATAACCACATACCATGTGCACATAAAACCGGTTAACTTTAAGAAAATACCTGATGGCACACAGCTACTCAGTTTGGCATCTCATTACCCTTTCGTCCCATTCTCAGTTTAAGTTAAGGTTTATTTTGAAAATTTACCCATTTCACTTAAACATTGGCTCTAATACCAACTTGTAAGGCCCCGTTCCCGGGTCGCTTATAGTTGGTCATTCATTGCACGTAAAGCATATAATTACACTTGTCTCATAAAAACATTGCAGCGGAAACATTTAAAAATGACATCACGTTTCATTATAATTACTTTTGCCAAATAATACATCATTATCCGGTTACAAAATACATGTTTGCATTATAACACAAAAGCTTTATAAATGGATGCCATCCCAAAAGAGCTGAGTAGCCACCTCGTGCCATCCTCAGCAACCATTACCTGCCAACTGGAAAACATATAAAAAGTCGGCGTTGCTGAGTGAGTTCTAGTTTTATTATAAAACTTACTTTACTTTCATATAAAACCATTCGTTACTTTAACATGATCACACATCATACGTACGCATAGATAATATCATTATTATCTTCTTCATTCATTCTTTCGTTCATTCGTTCCATTTAACTTTACTTGCGCATCGGACATCATCCATACCAATACCATATGCTACACCCCAATTAGTCTCAGCTACCGGGCCAAAGTCAATAAATGAACAGCTAAACGTATGCCACAGTACTAGGGGTAACCGATCAGTCTTAGCTACTGGGCCGAAGTCAATAAATGAACAGCTAAACATATGCCACAGTACTAAGGATAACCGATCAGTCATAGCCACTGGGCCGAAGTCAATAAATGAACAGCTAAACGTATGCCACAGTACTAAGGGTAAGCGGTAGAGGTTCTACATTAATGGTCAATCACAAAGAAGGACCCGTTATCCGATGCATGCAAGACGCGTCATTTCTTTCCACTTTACGTTACATAATACTTCATTTCATTCATCATAATACGTAAAGCCATAGGAAAGATAATCATCCATCATAATAAGGAACATATCATACACATTCATCATCATCATACAGGGCAACATCATACATACATAACATGCATAAACATGCAACATCATCCTCATCATCATGCCTTACATGCTCTCTAAGGCCATAATAGTCATCTTACATGCTCTTACGAGAACTTTACGTCAAAACTTATATCTGCACTTTCCCCCGAAGGCCAGAAGTCAAACTACACATTCCTTCGAGTACAACAGTCCTATTCGGGCGTATGGACACCCTTCAGTCGCATGGCCCCCATGCGACTGAACATCATGCGATTGGACTCATGCGGATGAACATCTATGCGAATGAACATCCAGTCGTGCGTATGGACCTTATGCGGATGGGACTAATGCGAATGAACTCATGCGACTAAGCACTTATGCGACTGAACCCTCAGTCGTGCGATCCCCATGCGACTGGACTCCCAGTCGTGCGACTGAAGTCTTAGTCGTGCGATTGAACCCTCAATCGTGCGAATGAATACCAATCGTACGAATGACCTTCAATCGCCCCTCACTCGGCCGTATGGCCTCCATTCGGTCCCCTAGCCCTAGCTGATGCAGAATGGAGTTCATCCCGAACCCAATCTGCCATTTTCGGCCTCCAAGCTCATCCAAACCCATTCTAAGCCTAAATTAACCCTCCTGGACCTTAGGAATGTATACCATAACACCATACAAGCACACATAAGCCCGGAAACATACACGAAACACATCACACACATCACACCCAAATGGGTCAAACATACACACATACAAAAACGGGTTTTCAATGATTTCCAGCCCCAAAATCGGTTGAAAACAAGTAAAAGTGGGGTCCTAGAACTCACACAATCGAGCACAACGTCAAGGGCTTCGATTTGGCTTGCCACACGACGAGTTTGGACACCCGAATCACCCGAAACACCCCTTTTTCTCTTTTTCTCCTCTTTTCTCTCTTCTCTTCTCTAATATGGCTGAATTTTGTGTATGGGGGAGAGGGTAAGGGCTGCCCTCTCCCTTATATACTCCTCTCGCCCGACTTTCTTTCGTTGGTGAGTTTGGTCCCTCGACTTTGGACTTTATTTTCTTTTCTTTCTTCGCCGGCTTCAAAATACGAAATATCCGGGTGTTACACCTCCTTCACAGTGGGTTTGAGGGTGGCTGATCCCTCCCCCTCCGGGTGACTATGGAGCTTTGACTCCTCGTGAACAGTCTCGGGAGCCTTAGCTTTGCTCCGGGTGACACGTGGCTCCGTAGTACGCCCACCACAAGCACCTCCTCGGGTTGCCTTCCCAGATTTTCTACCAGCCATAACTAATTCATATAAGATTCAAACACCAAAATGTTTATTGAAGATAATTGCACAGATCATTATAAGTACGGTAAGTCCTTAATTACAGTGGCCAAGTGTGATTAACAACTTACCTTACCCTCCTGTCCCAAGCAATCACTATCCTAACACATATCAGTATTCAAATCTACAAGTAAAGCTTTATATGGACTTCATCAAGCCCCTAGAATTTGGTATGAGACATTATCATAACACTTAATCCAACATGGATACATGTAAGGCCCCGTTCCCGGAAAACCTCACAGTTGGTTGATCATAGCATAAAATCATTTTTAATAACAAAACATTGTAGCGGAATTAATAAGACATTCATTTAAAACTTAGAAAACATATCGTACTCATACATTTGTCCTTTAATTGCAAAAAAAACATATTACTTGTTCTTAAATTACAATAAAGATTCCATAAACAATAATGCCATCCATAGCTCTCCAAGTAGCTCCGTGTGCCATCCTCAGCATCAGAGTTTACCTGCCAACTATTGTGCATAAAAGTCAGCTTCGCTGAGTGAGTTCTAGTTTTAGGTAAATAAGAAAATATAACCTTATCCTTCATATAATGACCACGCATATAGAATACATAACATTTTCATCATAATAAGCATGTTCATTATCTTTCATTCTTTCATTATCTTTCACTTTCATCATAAATATAACCTTATCCTTCACATTTTGTCATGGTAGCTAACCCCCGACAAATGATCCACACTGCAAGGCACATAGCCCGCTCATGAATACAGATCAATCATCATACATCAGACCCACTTAAGTGAAGTCTATCATAGTGCTTACAAGACTTTACATCATCAAACGGGCCCGGGGGTAACATTCATTAAGTTTTGCTTTTCATTAATATCATCTTCCACTTTTATATATATAATACTTAACTTATTAAGTACACAACATGCCAAGTACTAGTCATCATAAAACATAACCGACCCTCCGCGAGACAGGGGGGTTCGGGCGCGGCAGCCCCTGACAGCGGGGTCCTAGGGGCAACGCCCCTAGCTGGGGCCGGGCTGCCAGGTCAGCGCGAAAAATTTTTATATTTAAACATTTATATAGCACATTTACTTTATAGAAAAATCGTTCTTCCCGTTAAAAACCCCTTAAAATCTTGGTCATTTAAAAACGTATATTTAGTATGCATAATAGCCCCAAAACATGGAAAAACTTATAAATAGGGGATCTAGAACTCACCTGGTTACCGAGACCAACTTCTAAACTAAGCTTACAAGGCTAGGATGTCACTACACAGCCTGCATATGAGTTGACAATTAAAGGGGTTAATTTCTGCCTAAATCCGCTGCTAATTTCGCTGCAAGATCAGCAATTTTGCAGCTAGGTTTGCCAACAGTTTCGCTGCTAGTTTCACCAGCAGTTTCGCTGCTAGTTTCGCTGGGATCTTCGCTGGCAGTTTCACTAGCATCTTCACTGGCAGTTTCGCTGCCAGTTTCGCCCAACTTTCGTTGGAAAACCATGTCTGCGAAACTACTTGCGAAACTATAGTTTCGCAGGAAGTCCTCATAGTTTTGCTGATTGAATATGTAAATTCGCTCGATGCATATACAGTTTCGCAGATTGCATAAAAATTATGAATCAGTCTGTTTTTAACCCAAAATCATAACTTTTTACGTCCAATCTCTTAGTTTATCATCCATGAGGCTAAATCTAAGCTTTATACATGTTTTCATACGTAAAAATGTGACCTTTATGCGATTATTTGCAACTTTTCAAAACCCAAAACCCTAGAATCCGGGTTTGATCTACAGAAGGGTTTAGAGGTTGATTCTTACCTGGATTTGTTGCTTCTTTCTTAGGTCTTGATGCTCCAACACCCAGATCTTCAATCTTGAGTTTTCTTCACTCTCTCTCTCTACTTTCTCTCTCTATGATTTTGGTGGCTAGGGTTGCAATGAGGAAGATGAAGGCTAGTTTGGGTGCTTAAGGGCTGATTATGGCCCTTTAATCCCATAGGCCACTACCCAATAAGCCTAATTTAGCCCATGACCATTTCTTTACCTTATTAAAATACATAATAATTAAGCCCATTATCCTTAATGACTCGTTTTGATTATTCGGGGTGTTACAATACACAAGAGGGAAAATTGATCCAACTTTATTCATAAAGAAGGATAATGATGATCTCTTATGTGTACAAGTGTACGTTGATGATATCATATTTGGTTCTACTAGTCCAAAATTATGCAATGAATTTGAAGAAATCATGAAATCTCGGTTCCAAATGAGTTCTATAGGAGAGACTAATTTTTTCCTTGAACTTCAAGTCAAGCAAACTGATGATGGAATTTTTATCAATCAAGAGAAGTTTGTTTACAAGCTCTTGAAGAAATTTAAGTTGCAAGACTGTCAGTCCATACGAACTCCAGCAGATGCTAACACCAAGATTGAACCTGATCCAAAAGGAAAATCTATTGACCAAATGTTATACAGATCAATGATTGGTTCCTTGATGTATCTTACTGCATCTAGACCAGACATTATGTATGATGTTTGTGTTTGTGCCAGGTATCAATCAGACCCGAAAGAATCTCACTTAATTGCTGTCAAAAGGATATTCAGGTATCTCAAAGGTAAACCAGCTCTAGGGCTTTGGTATCCTTATGAGTGTAACTTTGAACTACATGGATACACAAATAGTGATTATGGTGGATGTTGTCAAGCTAGAAAATCTACTTCGGGTGGGTGTCAATTTCTTGGTCCCCGATTAGTCTCGTGGCAATGTAAGAAAAAAACAAATGTCTCTGTTTCAACTGCAGAAGCTGAGTACATTGCTGCATCAGCAGGATGTTCTCAAATCCTCTAGTTGCAAAATCAACTACTGGATTATGGGTTCAATTTTCTTAAAACACCTATTTACATTGATAACACTACTGCCATGTTCATTACAGCTAATCATGTTCAACATTCAAAAACAAAACATATCGAAATTCGATATCATTTTCTCAGAGATAACTCTGAAAAAGGATTAATCATATTGATTCAAATTGCAAGGGAAAAACAGTTGGCGGATCTATTTACTAAAGCCTTCCTACCAGGACGGTTTGAGTAATTAGTGGAGTCAATTGGTCTTATTAATCATATTTGAACTCTCTGAATCAAAAGATCATCATAAGTGATCCTCTCAATGTTAATTGCCTCTTTTTGTACTTTGTGTGTGTGTTTTTTTTTCTTAGGAAAACCAAATACAAAAGTATAAATCAAAACTCAAAAAATAGAGTCGTTTTCTAATTGTCAGTTTATTTTTAGAAAAGAATATGTTTATGCAATATGTGAGAAAAGATAGTACATTATGAGATCAGTTGCATATTACACACATTAATAAAGTCTGACATGATCAGATATGATGTGTAGACGATATCATGCTATTATACTTAAAAAGTAAATTCTTGTGATTACACTAAATGTTTATGCTTGTTTGTATTCATCTGAGTACTTTTGAGATGTATTGGCTTATCAGATTGATTGCTTGTTAAGTTACACCACTCACACCTGTTGGTAATGTGATTAATCATGAGATCTGTTACAAGCATCATATCACTTCTCTGTTATGAGTCATCATAGACCTGAAGTACTGAGATATCCTTTGTTGTAAGTGATTACAGACCTGGATTTTCTCTTTGATGCAAAAGATGCCAATGTGCACAAACTTTTCAAATGAATAGTTAGAGCTGATCAAATGTTTATCCATGATCATTCTCTATTAATTTAAGTAACATGAACTCTGGTGATATATATGTTTCATGTAACAAGTTGAGTATGTGTTCTTTCTTGCATATCTTGATGATAGTTGAGCTCTCTCAGTCTCTGTATGATTTACATCATGTCATATCTAAATATACCCTAATCAATCCAAGAAGTGAAAAACTAAGTGAGTTGATATTTTGTCAAAAACACTCATTTTCTGTCCTTAGATCTTGTGTCTCCTTTGCTGTGATATCACTGACCTGGAACACACTTGATCAGGATTTATTCATTGTCTATGACTATTCACAATTTTTTTATTTTAGTGTGCTGATCTTCATTGATATGATCTCACTGCAGACATTAATTCTTTTGTTTATATTAGATTTTGATTAAGCTTTCATTTTGATTTTATGCATGTTTTCTGTGTGTGAAGGTAATGTAACAGTGAGATAGGTGATCTTATTATGTTACCCTAGGAAACTTATAAGTTGTTCAAACTTAAAAGTTTAGGGGGAGTAATAAATGGAAGAGTTTTCTCAGAAAATCAAAATCAAAGTTAAAATGTTGAATTCAAAGGACGATGCTATATGTTCAAAGTGTATGTGAGTTTGATAATATAACTTTTGAAAATGATAATATGAACCTACATAAATTTGCAAGTGGAAATGCTTCTTTCAAAAGTTGAAAAATAGATATTTAATTTGAGACTAAAATGAAGGGACAAAATAAATTAAAAAAAAATTAAACAACAAGTGAAGATTTAAAATTGTTAAAAATTAAAATTGAGTGTGCAAAATGTAAAAAGTTCAAATTTGAGGGACAAAAAGGTAAATTTTGGGAAATTCAAAAATATGCTGAAAATGTTTAAAGATTAGTATGAAATATTACTAATATGTTTAAACGGTGTGCAGGTGAAGAAATTTAAAATAATAGTAGTGTAATACTCATGAAAGTCAACTCAAAGTCAACTCATGCGCCTAAATAGTGTTCATACATCTAAATAGGAGCATGGTAAACTTTCAGGAATTATACAAAGTGTTTGGGCGTTTTTCATATTCCCATGCGCCTAACCAGTTGCAATAAGTCCATGAGTTTAACGAAGTTTTTGGGCGTTTTACACAAACCCATGCGCCTAAACAGTGATAATGAGTCTGATTTTAACCAAGTGTTGGACGTTTGAAATGTCTCATGCATCTACACAGTGTTGAAATGTTTCAAGAGTTACAAGTGTTAGACGTTTCAGAAACTTCATGCGGCTGAACAGTGCAAAAGCGGCTAAACAGTGCTTATGCATCTGTATAGTTCTCATGTGTCTAAGTCAAAACACACAAACAGTGCTCATGCGTCTCATTATTTTGTGAATTTTAGGGTTTCATACGCACAAACAGTGCTCATGCGTCTAAAATTTCACTTAATATAAATTGAACACTTACACTTGTTTCTCATTCACACTTAAAATTCTCCAAAAACAAATCTCTGAACTATCAACTCTCAGTCGTCATCGAAGTCTCAAATTCTCAGTGATTGCAACAAATCTTGTTATTTGTTAGATATTATTTGAGTTTATAAACGTAAGTTTGTGATTCAAATAAGTAGATTTTGGTTAAAACATGATGATTGGCATAGTCGTTTGACTGCTATTCGGGCGTTCGAACACTATAACATTCAAAAGTTTAACTAATCAAATTTTAATCATATCTAAAATTGACTCTGGATTGTTGATATGTATCAAATTTCAAGAAATTTGATATATAGTTCTTCGACTGAAATTGTGAATGATATTGATTATAGATTGATCCGTCAGTTCTTCAAAGGAATAAGAAGGAGATGAACAGACAAAAGTTCAATTTTTGAATAAATTTTTTTTTAAATAAAAAGTAAATAAATCAGAATTCAAATAATTGATCAATAAAAATGATAGATGCAAAATGAATATATTTTAAGATTTCACAAATTAAATTCATAATTCAAAAGTCAAAATCATAAGTCAAAATTGAATTCAATATTACAAAATTGCAGATTCATATGTAAAAATGAAATTCATTAATCAAAATTTTAATGCTCTAATATTCTTTTTCTCTATGTTTTGCAGATGGCAGCTTTGAAGTTTGAGCCTAAACATAATGTTGCTGCATTCTTAGATGATGAAAACAAAGAAGCTATTGGTTATGAAGAAATTATAAGATTTCTGCTAAGATCAAAATATGTCTATGTTATGTGTTCAAGACCTATGATTAATGCAAGATTGATCAAAAGATTCTGGAGAACAGCAGAAATAGAAAGAGATGAAGAAGGGAACAAAGTTATAAGAGCTTTCATTACATCTGATAGAATGCTTGAAGTGACTGAACAAGCAATCAGAATAGCTCTTAAACTTGGAGAAAAAGATCCTGAAGACTTATCTGAGTATACTTTCAATGAATGTAAAGATGTATTTCTACAAATGGGTCATCCTGATCACTTTCCTAAGAAATAATTCTTCAGAGCAAGAGTATATAAACACTGGAAATTGTTGTGTTATATATTTCAACATTGCATGTCCAAAAGAAGTGCTGGTTGGGATTCATTCCCAGTGGACATTGCATCTCCTATCATTGCTCTAGCCACAAACAGAAGGTTTAATATGGCAAAGTGGATAATGAATGGATTCATATTCAATCTTGAAAGAGGAATGAGAAACAAATACATGATGCATCTAAGATTTCTCCAACTACTCATTAATGAAGAGAATCCAGATTTATATGTTGAAGGAGTTGAAGGAGATAAGTTGCAATTAGAGCACATGTTTGAAGCCATGTATAAGAGACTTGCTATGATCACTGGTGCTCAAAACATTTCATTATTTGATTATATAAGGAAGGTAGCTATGGATGAAGTAGACATCAATCAACAACACTATCATTTATCTGAAGATGAACCAATAGATCCAAATGATCTTATTGAGGATGTTGTAGATGATATGATTGATGATGATGATGAAGAAAGTGATGATGAAGCTACTGAAAGCTCATCAGATGATGATGGTGATGATAATAATGATGATGATGATAATAATGATGATGATGATGGTAATGATGGTGCAATTGAAGCATATCAAGAAGCTATTGTTGAAAGGAATGATGATGATAATGTCAACGAAACTCAAAACTTAGCTTAAGAAACTACTGTTGCTGATATTCATGATGATTCTGTACATGAAGAAGATTCACAAAATCAAACTTTTGATTTTAATTTCATGAATGATATGTTATTTGAACTAGTGTTTCAAGCTGAAGTGAATGAAAATGTTGAAGAAATTCCTGTGAGTACAACACACAATGTGTCAGTACAAACAGAGGAGATAGTTGATATAGATGAGATGGAGTATTTGAAAGAAGAAAATGTGATTAAAGAGAAAGAAATTGAAAAATTAAAAGTTGAGAATGAAAGATTGAAAGAGATGAATATATCTCTTGAAAAGTAAATTCAAAAGCTCAAGGATGAAAATTCTAAGTTGAATGAAGAAAATGTACCGAAAGATGAAAAACTTGTGTGCTATGCAAAAGACAAAGAAGATGTTATCAAAAATTTTGAAGTTATGATAAAGGATTATGACATTCTTGAAAAGAAATTCAAGAAATTATCTAATGGAAATGAAAAACTAAAAGATGATTTATTAAAGGTAAAAGAATCTTAAAAGCCTATCTCACC
The DNA here is from genome assembly GCA_025215565.1 of Flaveria ramosissima. Classification (NCBI taxonomy): domain Eukaryota; kingdom Viridiplantae; phylum Streptophyta; class Magnoliopsida; order Asterales; family Asteraceae; genus Flaveria; species Flaveria ramosissima. Next base: position 19,858,159 of record CM046042.1, on the reverse strand, counting down.
AGATCAAATGATAAGAGCTGAGATGATTATTGAAGAGATTCCTGAGGTGATCAAAGGCAAAAGGAAACTTGATGATGTAGATAATACAATTTTAACAGAGTTATCTTCAAAAGTACAAAGAACAGAAGAAACTGTTGAAGAGCAAAACGTTCAAGAACAAATTGAAGCTTTAGAAGACATTGAAGAATTTTACAATGATGACTGGTATAACGAAGTCTTAGATGAAGAAGACATAGATGAAGCTCAATTTGTATCAAATTTCTCTTCACAAGAACCAACTCAAGATAAAGATGAAATTCCACAAGACTTTAAAGATAGATACAACTACCTTGTGAGGATGAAATACAATAGAGTATTTTTGGATGGACTGACTGTTTCTCAAATAAATGATGAATATGAGAAATGCATTACTGCAGAGTCAGTTGCTCCTGTTGATCCAAATGAGATTGTAATAGAACATGGTGAACGGAATTGTTAGTGCTCTTAAAAAGATTAGCATGTTGTCTTTAGTTGTCTTTTAATATTTTGTAATAGTATAGGGACTATTTGTGTAATTAGTTAGTTCCTTTACTTTTTGTTTTCATTATAAATAGTTTAGACTTACAGGTAGTAGGTAACTAAGAATTGTATTCGAACCTGCTTTCATACTTTGTAATTGTCTGAACTTGATATTAATGAAAACTTGAACTTTGTTGATATCTTGTTTTGATTTAATTACTTTGTGTGAATTTCATTGAATTGTTATCACAGATTGGTACATTTGATCCTATCAAATGGTATCAGAGCTGTTGGAAAGCTGTTAGTGATTGATTTTTGAAGTTTGTCGAACTCTAAAAACTCAAAAATTTCACTGAAACTGTGATTGAGATACAATTCAATTGAAAATTTGTGAATTTCAGTTGTGTTTCATCATCAGAAACATAATCTGAATCACAATTTGCAGTTCAATTCATCAAATTCAAGTCAATTTGTTGAATTTGTGTTCGAAAAAGGGTTTGAAGTTTTTGGATTGAAAATATCAAACTTGAGTGATTTGTTGTTGAAATTGAATGAAATTGACGTTAAAAGAATGTTAATCGGCATAAAACTCACTTAATTGGAAAATTTCAATTGAATTCATCAACATTTGAAGAATTCAGAAGATTTGAGTTTGTTACATTCATATGAAGATGATGAATGTGGCACATGGGCTGAAATTGACTGAAAAATTTATCTAAGTGTTAGGCGCATTAACACTGTGTATGTGTTTTAACACTGTGTGGACGCTTTTAGTCAGTCGTTTGAATACTGTTAAAGAGAAGAATCTTAGACGTATCACATTTGTTGAGAAAATTTACAAGTGTTTAGGCGCACGACAACTATTTAGGCGCTTGACAACTGTTCAGGCGTTTTAGAACTGTTTAGGCGCATAAACCTTGGACGTTTTGAAAAATTTTCTAAGGCGTTCCCTTAGACGTTTCTCAATTAAGGCGCATCAACTGTTTGGACGTATAACCATTGTTCAGGCGTATTACCTTGACACTTAGAATTTATTTGAAAAAAGGAAAATTTCTCAAAAATTTTGCATTTATTTTCTTAATTCAAAAATATAAAACAACAAAAATATAAGAATGGTGAAATCAGAAGATTCTTAAAACAGAGTTCCAAAACTTAAAAATAGAGTTGATTTCAAAAACTGGTCTCTTAGGCTAAAACAGCATTTTAATTCCATTGACACTGATCTTTGGAAATCTATAGAAAAAGGACCATACATTCCTATTATTACTAATGGGCCTGACAGAGGGTTTGTGTACACTAAAGATTCTTCAGAACCATATCCAGAAGATCATCTTCAAGGAGATGATCTGAAAAGAGTTAAAAATGATATTAAAGCCTATTCATTGATGAGTAAAGGATTACCTTTGGAAGTTCTTACAAGGCTAGATGCATACCAAACTGGATACACTCTATACAAAGCCTTAAAGATCATTTGTGAAGGAGGCAAAGAGATCCAAAATCTAAAGAAACAAAAGCTTAAAAGACAATTAGAATTGTTTCAACATGTGTCTGGAGAGACAATAAATCAGATGATGAACAGATTTGTTCAACTCACAACAGAGATGTCAACAGCTGGTATCAAACCTGATCTTGAAGATTTAAATCTCAGACTACTCAATGCTTTACCATCATCATGGAAACAAACTGTAACCCTACTAAAGCATACTGAGAAGTTTCCAATGGATCTAGATCTTCTTATTGCAAAAAGAGAATCAGTGGAGATTGATGAAAGCTCAAGAAACAATGATAGAGCAGCATCAATGTCACAATGTCAGTTTGTTGCTTCTCCTGCAACCACAATAGAGAATGCATTCATGGCAAAGAGTGAGAAAAGTTCTGAAGAAGAGGGATCCTGAAGATGTTGAAGAGATGGACTTAAACTGGCAGATGGTGATGATTGCGTACAGAACTCAACAGCATTCTTATGTCAACAAGAAATACAAGCCAAGTGCAAACAAGACAGTTGGATTTGACAAGTCAAAATCTAGATGTTTTAACTGTAACAGCTATGGACACTTCTCAAGAGAATGCAAAGCTCCAAGGAACAATGGAGGAAATGCTCAATCAAGCTCAAGAAATCAAAGATTTCAACAAGCTCAGAAGACTTTTCAAAAGCCTTATCAAAGTCTTCCTATGCCTGAGCTTAAAGATGAAACCAAATCATCTGATGAAACAAAGAAAGCTCTATTAGTTAGCATAAAAGATGGTTATGATTGGAGTGCATATGCAGAACAGTTTACAAATGAATTAACATCAAGTTTATCTCTTATTGCAGAAATTCAAGGAGAAGATTGGTCAGAAAACAATGACCCAAAAGTGGAAAGTGATGAAGAGGAAGATGACTATGACTGGAGTGACAAGTCTGATCCTAAGGAGGATACAGATAAAGTAGCTCTAATGGCACAGTCTAATCAACCAATGGTTGACTCTTTAACTTCAAAAACTGAAACCACAGCTCTAAAATTTCCTGAAATCCCATCAGAAGTGAGAGAAAAACTTTGCACCAAATCATGTTATGAACATGTTGAACACTACAGAAATTATTCATTCAAAATCTGTGAGAAGCTAAAACAAGAAGATCTATTCATAGCAAACTTAAATCTGATCATAAAACTGCAGATCAAAAGGTTATCTCTCTCCAAAATTCATGGAACAAAACAATAAAAGATTTAGAAATTGTTTCTAAACAAATAGAAGAGATGACAAAGAATCTTGAACAGGACAAAATAGCACATGCTGCTACTCAAATGGATCTGGCAAAAGTAAAAAGTTCAAAAATGATAGTAGAGAAACTGGTAAGTGAAAGAAAAGAGAAACAAAAAGCAGGATTAGGTTTTACTCATGAACCTATGCCTGAATCAATCACAAACACACTACCAGAGAACTTCAATACTCATGATCATTCTTTTGAAAATAAAGCTAAACTTAAAGCCTTCCAGATCAAAACCAAGAATGAAGAAGAAGAAAAAGAAAATGTTCAAGTGTTTGTTAAAAAAGATCAAGAAAAGATCAAAAATGGCTATCCAATAAAGATAAAATCATATGAACCAAAACAACCAAAACAGAACACTTCTGATCAAACTCATGATGTAATAGAAGAAGTGAAAGTACAAAGCAAAGATAAACAACAGATAGGAACATCAGAAGATTCAAACACCATTAATCTGAAACAAGTTCAATCAGAAAAGTAATCTTCCTCAGATGATGTTCAATCTGAAAACAAACCAAGTTCTTCAAAATCAAAGAATCAAAGAAGAAGAAAGAAATCATCAAAAGCAACATCTGAACAAATCAAAAGTTCAGAAAATTTGATTAAAACAACAAATCAAACATCAAAATTTAAACCAATAAAATTTGTGTCAGTTGGTCTGTTGAATATGAATTCTCTTCAATATAACAAAGAAAATGTTTTGAACAAATCATTTACGAAGACTTCCGCTGTAGCATAAAGATTTGTTCCAGAAAGATTTGTTCCAAATACATTTACGAAGGAAGTTCATGGTAAACAAATGCATAATAAGTTGACACAAAATCAAACTGTGAAAAATGAAAGAAAAATGAATAATTATTTGACACCAAAATCAAACATTGTGTCAATGTCAAATGTGAACAAAAAGTTGTTTGTGACACCACAAAAGTACTGTGAAATTTGTGATATGAAAAATCACAATACTGCTGAGTGCTACTTCAACAAGTACTGTCACATATGTGACATGAGAAATCATTCGACAGCAGATTGTTATTTCAACAAATATTATACTTATTGTGATGAAAAGACTTATAACACTGCAGATTCTTACTTTAGAAATAGATCTCATAATAGAAACTTTGCACAATCAAACATGAGCAAAGGATTTGTTAATCCACAATACTTGAGAAATCAAAATAATGGATTTCAAAAAGTCATTAATCAACCTACTCTAGGTTTGAGATCTTTTCCAAAGAACAATTATATGAGATCAAAACAAAACATGCAAGAACATTTCATACCTTGATCTGTAAGTATGACTAATAAAAATGTTAGTCATAAATACATTTCAAAAGTTGATCAATCAAACGATATGAATGTTCTCAAAAATAAATCAAATAATTTCCAAAATAAAATTGGTAAATTCATCAAAAATAAACCTGATTTGAATAATCTCCATTACAAACAATTTACAATTGTTGATAAATTTGGAAAACCCAAGACCATCTCGGCTTGGGTAGATATCTCAACTTAAATTTCTTGTTGTGCAGGTACGCCCAAAAAGACCACTCAATACATGGTATGTGGATAGTGGGTGTAGCCGGCACATGACAGGCAATCCTGCCTTGTTACAAGATTTTAAGTTAAAAGATGGAACTCACGTCACCTTTGGTGGTGATGCTGGAGGAAAAATAACCGGAGAAGGAACAGTATCAAATGGGATAATAAGCTTTGATAAAGTCAACTTCTGTTCACAGTTGAACATTAATCTTTTAAGCGTATCTCAAATATGTGACAAATCATATTCTTTTCTATTTGATGATTCATATTGTTATGTTTTGAAGCTAGGTTACAAGATAAGCAAAGATTGGGTGATTGTTACAGCTGAGAGAGATAGAGATGTATACAAGTTGGATATGTCTCAAGTTGATCCTTCAACTGAAACAACATGCCTAATTGCTAAGGCATCAAATGATGAAAGCCAGCTTTGGCATAGACGTCTCGATCATTCAAATTTCAAGAATATGAACAAGCTTGTAGCAGGGAATCATGTCATTGGACTTCCATCAAAGAAGTTTGCAACAAATGATCACTGCTCAGCATGTTTGAAGGGAAAGCAACACAGAACGTCTTATAAGTCCAAGCCTATAAACTCAACATCCAAACCTCTTCAGATGTTACATATGGACCTTTTTGGCCCAACGAACGTCAAGAGTATTGGACGAAAATCATATTGTTTAGTTATCATTGATGACTACACAAGATTTTCATGGGTTTTCTTTCTATATGCCAAATCTGAAACGGCTGATTTACTAAAAGAATTTATCATTAAAGTAGAAAATCAACTAGAAAATAAAGTGAAAATAATAAGAAGTGATAATGGAACAGAATTCAAAAATGCTAACATTGAAATGTTTTGTGCATAGAAAGGGATAGCTCACCAGTTCAGTGCTCCTAGAACTCCTAAACAAAATGGAATTGTTGAAAGGAAGAATAGAACACTGATTGAAGCTGCTCGTTCGATGTTAGCTGTGTTGGATCATGAATGCCCAAGACACATACAAGATTGATGTGGTTAGTACGTTATGATCCAAGTCGGGTCATACCCAAAAACAAGCCAAACATACACCAATAAATATTTGTTTGTTGATGAGATCATACAAATAAATATTGACACCAATTTAGAAAGAGGGTTTTCTAAATTATTGCTTTTGTAAAAGAATAACATTATATGGATAATTTGTTCATGAGATATTTATTTGTTTCATTATTTAAGTTGGTTAAATAATGACAAATAAAATTGTATTAATGTTATAAAATTAAAATAGGTTTTAATTTTATAATTTTAAGGGATTGAAGAGTGTATTTTATAAAACTTAAAATGGGTGGGAAACCCATTTTAAAATGTGAGTTTCGGCCGCCCCTTGGCCTTGAAACACTCACTCTTTATCTTGGTCCTTGAGAGACTATACTCACTAGAACACTCTTCAATCATCTCTTCTTCTCTCACACACACTTAAGCAAGAAAAGACTCTCCACAAGGCCATAAGATTTTCGGATCTTTCAGCTCAAAAGGAGGCTGAAAAATTTCGTTTATTAAGGGTTTCTTGGTGTAGATCTTTGGTGTCAAGCTCCCTAACTAGCTTGGTGTTTGAAGATCTTGTGGGTATTACAAGCTTGAGGTCCTCCACTTTGAAGGATTGCTGTTCAAAGCCATCATCATCTTCAAAGATTTCGCCACATATAAGCTGCTAAAAGGTAGTAAATCACAGCTCATTGTAGCAGTGATTTTATGTACATTTACATATGTTCATAGCTTGCTTATTCACATATAATGATCTTTTTGTTTTGGGTTTGTTTTGTACATATATATGTCACCATAGAAACATGATTTTTCAGCTTTATAATCATGTTTTAATATATATATATCCGCTACGTTTTCAGAAAGTTTAAGAGGTTAAACTTGGTTTCATGTTCTAACAAACCCAACATTGGCATCTAGAGCCGGTTATGTGGATAGCTTGCTTGATCTTGTCCTTTAAAATTGTTTTTATGGGACTTTATAACCCTTTTAAGGGCTGCAATATTCTTGTATGTTGAATCCCCAAACATTCAAGGTTATATTACACATGCTTGTGATTAAACCTTGAAAGATATGTATGTTGATATGTATGTTGTTTGGACAATGTTTAAAACCCGAAATTTCAGTTTATGTTGGCTGAAATTTCGTGGGTTTTAGAGGGGATTCATTGTTATTTTGGATGATATGATGAATGTTAATATTGGTGCATAACCTAGCCTTTGGCCTTGTGTTGTTTGGATGATTGCAATGGTTGTATTTGTTTATTCAATGGGGTTGTATATTTATTTGTTTGTGCTTTGTTTAAAATGTAATTTATCTATTTATTCATTGGGATGTAATAATAGATTAGGTGCATTTTCATTTTACTAGATATCTTGTATTAGGACTTTATATCTTGTAATATGAAGACGTATGCATTGGAAGCACAAAGGAGAAACATGGAGCATTTTGGATGCGGTTTCAAGTGGGAGGCTTTTGGAAGCTTTCTATGTGTTTTTGTTATGACCCTTAGGAATGCCTTCGGACCACACTTGTGATGGCAAACAAGTGTGGACCACTTTAGATGCTATGGTTATGCACATATGCTATGTTGTTTTGTTTATATTATTGTCGTTGATAGCATGTATGTGATATTTGCTTTTACAAACCTTTCTATGGACTTAACAACTAATTAAATGGTTCTTAATCATTAAAAGGTAATAAAAGGTTATTAAAATGATTTAATGATTTAAAGATTAAAATGGGTTTTAGTCAAAGGACCATAGGGTATCTTGTATTTGAAAGCATGCAAATACAAGTACATTGAGTTTTCTAAAACTTAAATTATGAAATCTCTAATATTTAAAAACGAGATCAACACCGTCCTTTTACACAACACTTGAGTCAATTGGGAACTCTTAGTGGGATAAAGGTCACCTAACCATTTTGAGGGAACTTGTGATTTGAGGTGAGAATGCCTTATTTGTGGGATAAAGGTCACCTAACCACCTATATTGGCAAACTCACACGTGGATGTAAGTAGGGTGTCTTGATTTGCAAACCATGTCAAGTGGATCACCTACGATGTGGTTTCCAAATGGTGTTGATGGGATTAACATGCCGACTTTACATATGATGTTTCAAGTCGATCCCATATCTCTAGAAGTTGCAAATGGTTGCAATCGTCAATCGTTGACCACCTTATTAATTTAAATCATGGGATAAAGGTCACCTAACCACAATTTAAATGTAATGTTGGATTCTAGATTTTAATATATATAATGGCCATAAAAGGTATTTATTATTAAAATAACAATATCGAAAATACTAAAATTGATCTTTGTTAAATTTTGTAGATGGCCTCCAATAACCATGATAACAATGAAAATTCATCCGCGTCCGCCCAATCTTTAAGAGCGATTCTCCAAAAGGAACGTCTAAACCATAACAATTTTATTGATTGGTATCGAAACTTGAGAATCGTTCTCAAGCAAGAGAAACGATCATATGTTTTAGACGACCCTATCCCCGATCAACCTGCTGAGGATGATGAGGAGGCCTTTAATGATTGGCTGAAGTACACTGAGGACTCTGTCCAAGTGTCTTGTCTCATGCTGGCGAGCATGACTCCGGATCTCCAAAAGGAGTATGAACATCACGGAGCTTATGACATAATAGCCCAGCTGAAGGAAACGTTCCAACAGCAAGCGAGGGTTGAGCGCTTCGAAACGGTTCGAGCACTCCACGCATGTCGTATGGACGACAACCAATGGGTTTCATCTTATGTACTTAAGATGAAAAGCCACATTGACCGCCTTGAAAGGCTTAATTGTCCTGTCTCGAAGGAATTGGCCACGGATTTGATCCTCAATGGCCTTACCAAAAAGTTCGAGACATTTGTGTTGAACTACAACATAAATGCTTGGGACAAAAGCATTCGTGAGCTTCACTCAATGCTCAAAACGGCCGAGGCGGCCATGGGTAAAAGGGTTTTACCCGTTCTCACCATCAATGAAGGTGGGAACAAGAAAAGGCCTCATCCCACACCCAAGGCAAAGGTTGCCAAGGGTAAGGGACCCGTATGGGGAAAGGGGAAAGGGGTGGTAAGGGTGCCACCCAAACCACAAGAGAAGAAGCAAAAGGTTGCTACCAATGACCCATGCTTCAAGTGTGGGGAGATTGGACATTGGGCAAGAAATTGTCCTGTCCACCTCCAAGAGTTGAAAGCAAAGAGGGATGCTGGGCAAACCTCAGGTACAATATACATGATCCATATTGATTTAAACATGACATCTTCTAACACATGGGTGTTAGATACCAGATGTGGAACTCACATTTGCAATTTGTTGCAGGGGTTCAAAAGAAGTAACAACTTCAACAAAGGGGATGTTAGCCTCTACATGGGCAATGGGGCTAAAGTTCAAGTTGAAGCCCGTGGTGACTACATCTTGAAACTTCCAAATGGTTTGGAAGTAATTTTGAATAATGTTTTGTATGCTCCTAGTTTGACTAGGAATATTATTTCTGTAGCCCTATTAAAACAATTTGGATATGTATTATCATTTGTTGAAAATGATATTCATGTTTCTTTAAATGATATGTTCTACTTTAAAGCTATTCCCATTAATGGTATTTATGAATTGGTTCATGAAAATACTTTAAATAGTTCATTGTACCAAACTAGCACCAAGAAACTCAAGTTGGATTTGAGTGATACCTATCTTTGGCATTGTCGTCTTGGTCATATAAACAAGAAAAGAATTCAAACACTATAAAAGAATGGTCTTTTGAAAACAAATGAATGTGATTCATTTGATGTGCGTGAGTCTTGTTTACAAGGTAAAATGACTAAGGCACCCTTTAGTGGGACTAACGAAAGGGCAAAAGATTTGTTAGGAATCATACATTCGGATGTATGTGGTCCTTTTAAGCCAATGACTAGGAATGGTGAAAGATACTTCATTACCTTTACCGACGATTATAGTCGCTATGGGTATGTGTACCTATTAAGACACAAAGATGAAGCTTTTGAAATGTTCAAGATCTTTCAAAATGAAGTACAAAATCAACTCAACAAGTCTATTAAAGTTCTCCGCACCGATAGAGGAGGTGAATACCTAAGTGATGCTTTTCAAGATCATCTTAGGAGTTGTGGGATTGTCTTACAACTCACTCCACCCGGAACACCACAACATAATGGTGTGTCTGAGAGGAGGAATCGAACCTTATTGGATATGGTCCGATCTATGATGGCTAGAAGCACATTACCTCTATCATTTTAGGGTTTCGCTTTGCTCTCCGCAGCCCGTATTCTAAATATGGCCCCGACCAAAAAGGTGAAAAGGACACCTTTTGAGATATGGCATGGAAGAGTTCCATCCCTATCATACTTAAGGGTTTGGGGTTGTGAGGCTTATGTTAAGACTCCCACCCCAAACAAATTGGAAGTCCGATCCACCAAGTGTATCTTTGTTGGATATCCTACAGATTATATGGGATATTATTTCTATGATTCACTGGAACAAAAGGTGTTTGTTGCCAGAAAGGGTGAGTTCTTAGAAGCAAAGTTTTTTATGGAAGGAACTAGCAGTAGAACAGTGGATCTTGAGGAGGATCAAGAACCACAACCCGATGCACGTTTGGTTGAAACTAGCACTCAACATGAGGATGTTGAGGATGATCAAGTGGTTGATCAATATACACAAAACGTTCGCAGATCTGGTAGAATTAGTAATCCACCTGAAAGATATGGATTTTTCATTGATGGATGCTATGTGGTAGATACCGATGAACCAACCACCTATCGTGATGCAATGTCCAATTTGGATTGTGACAAATGGCTTGAAGCCATGAACGTTGAGATGAAATCCATGTATGACAATCAAGTATGGGACTTGGTTGTACCACCTCTTAACTCCAAAATAGTTGGAAGTAAGTGGGTTTTCAAGAAGAAAACCGATATGCATGGAAACTTGGATACTTACAAAGCTAGACTTGTAGCAAAAGGTTTCACTCAAACTCAAGGAGTTGATTATAATGAAACCTTCTCGCGTGTTGCGATGCTAAAGTCTATAAGGATATTGTTTGCCATAGCTGCTCATTATGATTATGAGATTTGGTAAATGGATGTCAAAACCGCTTTCCTAAATGGATATCTTGAGGAAGATGTCTATATGGTTCAGCTTGAAGGTTTTGTCGATCCAAAATATCCTAATAAAGTATGCAAGTTACAGAAATCAATCTATGGATTAAAACAAGCATCGAGAAGTTGGAATCACCGTTTTGATGAAGAAATAATTAAATTCGAATTCATCAAGAATGCTGATGAAGCTTGTGTAAGCTAGTGGGAGCATCATCACTTTCCTAGTATTATATGTTAATGACATACTACTATTTGGAAATGACATTCCAACCTTGGAAGGTGTAAAAACCTGGATTGGAAGTTGTTTTTCCATCAAGAATCTTGGTGAGGCATTCTGGGAATAAAGATCTATAGGGATAGATCAATGCGGTTGATTGGTTTAAATCAAAGTGCATACATTGATAAAATCTTGAAAAGGTTCAAGATGGAGAACTCTAAGAAAGGTACGGTACCTATTCAAAAGGAATGATATTGAGTACGACTCAATGTCCTAGCTCAACGGATGAGCAAGATAAAATGAAGGCAATCCCATACGCATCTGCTATTGGATCCATCATGTATGCAATGATATGCACTCGACCGGACGTGTCATGCGCCTTAAGCATGACAAGCCGATACCAGCAAAATCCTGGAAACATTCATTGGATGGCTGTTAAGAACATACTTAAGTACCTAAGGAGGACAAAAGATATGTTCCTAATCTATGGATCTGGTGATGAGGAACTCGTTGTAAAAGGTTACACGGATGCGAGTTTCCAAACCGATCGTGATGATTAACGGTCACAATCGGGATATATTTTCATTCTGAATGGAGGAGCGATCTCATGGAAGATCTCCAAACAGGATGTGGTGGCTCTATCAACTACAGAATCAGAATACGTCACCGCCTCATTGGCAGCTCAAGAAGCTGCATGGTTGAAGAAATTCATTGCCGATCTAGGGGTTGTCCCTTCCATTCAGGACCCCCTAGAGATCTTTTGTGATAACGAGGGTGCGATTGCTCAAATCAATGAACCTCGTGCTCATCAAAAGACTAGGCACATTGAGCGGAGATTCAACTACATACGAGATGAAGTTGAAAAGGGAAAGATATGTATTCGCAAAGTTCACACGGATCAAAACATTGCGGATCCTCTCACGAAGCTCCTTGAAAAGGCAAAGCATGAAGGTTATACTTGTGCCATGGGACTTCGATATTCTAGTGATTGGATTTGATCTGTAATTTTGTATTTGGATATGTGGAACTTTATTATTTGAATAAAATTATCTGGTTATAATGTTTCAATTAATATTCCAATTTAGCATGTTTAATCCATGAGTAAATTGTTTACTCTAAATGTCCGTAGTCGTTCAGACTTGTGGGAACAAGTGTGAGGGTAAGATTATTATGAACTTGGATTGGTTGATATTCATAAGGATGAATATAGAGCAATGGGTTGCTACCAAGGTTCATAGATATTTATGGGATACAAATATTGAACTAACCCGCATCTCAAATTTTACTACATGGAATCTTATTGATTGATCATAAGTAAATATGAGTAAAGGCGAATATCATTTGGTATCCTCTGACCTGAGATACATATTGGGTCTTGATATTACCAAATATTATACTTTGACTCAGTTTTTCGCTGTTCTGAAATATGGCAGTACATAAGTCTGGTTTCAGGTATGATATAAGGTAATTGTGAGAGACGTATGTAGTCAAGAAGGGATTTGTCCCTCTTATTCGTTGAGAGTAAGATGTCTAAGGCCTGATAAAGTTAAATCAATGGAGAATGATCAGTCTGTGTCTCTAGGATTTAACATGACATATGTGACAAAGGGATAGATGATTGATTCACCTAAAACATCTCAAGTATGGTACTTGAAGGAGATGATGTTATTGAATGGCATTCAGTCATACGTATTAAGGGTAGTAAACCGTTGTTAGGCGGTATTTACTGCTTGCATCAATCTTCTATGAATCTTGTGCAAGTGGGAGATTGTTGGATCATGTATGCCCAAGACACATACAAGATTGATGTGGTTAGTACGTTATGATCCAAGTCGGGTCATACCCAAAAACAAGCCAAACATACACCAATAAATATATGTTTGTTGATGAGATCATACAAATAAATATTGACACCAATTTAGAAAATGGGTTTTCTAAATTATTGCTTTTGTGAAAGAACAACATTATATGGATAATTTGTTCATGAGATATTTATTTGTTTCATTATTTAGTTGGTTAAATAATGACAAATAAAACTGTATTAATGTTATAAAATTAAAATATGTTTTAATTTTATAATTTTAAGGGATTGAAGAGTGTATTTTATAAAACTTAAAATGGGTGGGAAACCCATTTTAAAATGTGAGTTTCGGCCGCCCTTTGGCCTTGAAACACTCACTCTTTATCTTGGTCCTTGAGAGACTATACTCACTAGAACACTCTTCAATCATCTCTTCTTCTCTCACACACACTTAAGCAAGAAAAGACTCTCCACAAGGCCATAAGATTTTCGGATCTTTCAGCTCAAAAGGAGGCTGAAAAATTTCGTTTATTAAGGGTTTCTTGGTGTAGATCTTTGGTGTCAAGCTCCCTAACTAGCTTGGTGTTTGAAGATCTTGTGGGTATTACAAGCTTGAGGTCCTCCACTTTGAAGGATTGCTGTTCAAAGCCATCATCATCTTCAAAGATTTCGCCACATATAAGCTGCTGAAAGGTAGTAAATCACAGCTCATTGTAGCAGTGATTTTATGTACATTTACATATGTTTATAGCTTGCTTATTCACATATAATGATCTTTTTGTTTTGGGTTTGTTTTGTACATATATATGTCACCATAGAAACATGAGTTTTCAGCTTTATAATCATGTTTTAATATATATATATATCCGCTACGTTTTCAGAAAGTTTAAGAGGTTAAACTTGGTTTCATGTTCTAACAAACCCAACAAGCTGATGCAAAAATACCTATCACTTTTTGGGATGAAGCAATATCAACTGCATATTTCGTTCAGAATCGAATCTTAATCGTGAAAGATAAACTGAAAACTCCATATGAGTTAATGTTTGGCAGGAAACCGAACATAAACTTTTTAAAATCATTTGGTTGTCCTGTTATGATTCTTAATTCAAGTGATCAATTATGAAAATTTGAAGAAAATTCTGATAATGGATTTTTCGTTGGATATTCATCTGTTTCAAAAGCCTATTGAGTTTATAACTCTAGGACAAATATAATTCATGAAACATTCAACGTTAAATTTTTGGAAAATTCTTTTCCATCAGTTTCAAATGGTTCTGCATGGTTATTTGACTTAGATTCATTATCAAACTCTCTTCAATCTAACTTGTTTAATCAACCAAATTGTCTTGATTCTACAGGTAAGAGGAACTCAAGAGAAGATCTTGGATCTTTCAGTGAGGATTCAGATTCTGATGACGCAGATGATTCTAGCTCAGACTACCCATTTTTATCATTCGTCAAGGATTCAACAATACAAAATCATGATAATATAGTTTCAGGTCATTCAGCTTCAAATGATCAGGAAAGATCACAAAATATTCCTAGTGATGGTAACTAGTTTGTGATACCTGAGTCTGGAACATCATCCATCTCTGGTGATGTAGTTGATACTGGTAACTTTGATTACTTTATCAACTCACCGACTCAAGTTCCAAACTTCAATCCACATTCTTCTAATTTGATACATGAGCTTTCCAACTTCAACCAAACAAATCTGGATGTTAATGTTCAATGTGATGAGATTCCAACATCTCGTGTTCACAAGAATCATCCAATTTCCCAGATTATTGGTCCATTGAATGAGAGAACAACAAGGAGTAAATCAGAACAAGCAAACGTGTGCTTATATTCTTGTTTTCTTTCTCAATTTGTTCCTAAAAATGTTACTGAAGCATTAAAGGACAATGGTTGGATAGAAGCCATGCAAGAAGAATTACTTCAATTCCGCAAACAAGAAATGTGGAATTTGGTGGATTTATGTCACACCCCCGCTAAAAGCGGAAACACGGGGATGTAACGAGACCGGGATCGTCATAACACATGGTAAGCGATAGAGAGCAATATAAATAAATGATGACAAGCGTGTCATGACGACACCCGACAACAAAGGGACTTGTGTCATGTTTAGTCAATGTTCACAACACATAGCCATAAGCATAGCATGATAAAGATACACATAATCACATAAAAATGAAATTGTAAATGTTAATTCCCACAACCCGGGAACAAGTTTCAAAAGCTGATAGTTGTTTACAAGCGTTAACATTGTTCAAAAGATTGTTTAACAAAACATGTTAAGTCCCAAAATGCATCCTAGGGTCTCCACTAAGGCAGCACACCTAGATTCCTGGACTTGCATGATCACCTGAAAAGATATGCTTAAAACGGTCAACATAATTGTTGGTGAGTTCGCATGTTTATGTAATAAAAATGTAAGTGATGTTGTAATAAGTAAGCGTGTCGGAATACCGTGAATACAGTTTATATACACAAGTAAATATCACATGACATGAGCTTTGCAACCAAACCTAGCGACGTACACAAAGAAATTTGTCGGCATATATTCACCCAAGGGCCCGTTCCTGGCCACTGATGGTACCAACTAGTATACCATCGAACGAGGGTGGGGGTGTCAACCCAGTAGTACTACCAATACCTAAATGTCGGTTCCCACACTGGAATTAAATAGTTGCAAAGATAGAACCACACAGCAGACCCAAGCATGTATCAAATAGTACTTGCAACACAGTATCACGTTGATTCCTTGTATGTAAAAATGTATGTAAGTTGTACAACATTGAAATTGTGTAAGCATCCTTTTCCTCCATGTTGTAAATGATTGAAATATTGTATAAATGTAAAAAGGGGCCACGAACTCACTTGTTAGGTGGTAAGTATGTACGAGCAATGTATCCCAAATGTTGAATGCAAATAAACAGTCAAACACCTATTGACAGTTATTGTATAGCACTAATGATATGATATATGTATAAGCGCGCAATAATGATGGGTCGGTTCAGGTCGTATTGGCTGGGTCGCGTATAACACACACAGACTGACACACGTACTAGATACTATGTAGATCCAAGTACAAGACATTGTCGCCATTAATGATGATGTTTAAGTAAAAGTAACATTGTTATTTAAGAAGCATGGAATAAGTGTCAATAGTTATAAGTCAATCTGATCGTTGTAAAGCGTTAGTTCAATTTGTTCAAAATAGTTTCCGTGCCCTTTCTCGCGTTGACTTTAATCTTTGGGGCCGAACAATGGCATTATTGTGTTAGTGTTACCTCAACACCACACGACATACTCACACCACACACAAAGGATCAAACTCAACAATTTCAGTCGCATATCAAGGTCAGACGCACGACTCAACCTCCATTCGTGCGAATCAACCCTCAATCGTGCGAATCAGCTTCATTCGTACGATTGAGCCTTCATTCGTATGACTGGCATTCAGTCGTACCACACAACACCCAATCGCACGAATCAACTTCCATACGCACGAATCAACCTTCAATCGTGCGAATTAGCTACTTTCGTACGATTGAACCTTCATTCATGCGATTGGACTCCAGTCGTGCGAATCACGCACATTCGCACACATTCAGTCGGTCACCTGACTCAATCGCACACAATCACTCAATCGCATGACTCAATCGCATACACTCATTCGCACGCATGACTCATTCGCATACAGACACTCAGTCACACAACTCAGTCGCACGACAAGCCTAGTCGCACAACTCAGTCGCGCGATTGACTCAGACGCATGATCCAGTCGCACGACCCACTCAGTCGCACGGCTCAATCGCATGGATGACCCAGTCGCCTGATCTACAGAATCGCGACTGTGGTCGGGATGAGCAGCCCCCGAGCTGCTCTAAACACGGGTTTTACACCACAAAGACCTCCAGAAACACTTAACAAACATACACAAGCATGAAATACAAGCAAAGAGACCTCACACGCACCCATACGACCTTGTGTGTTCGGGTTGAACCCGAACACCCGAAACCCTAGTTTGGACAGCCATGAAAAGGCTAGAAAACGGACAACCAAAGACAACTACCTGCTAGAAAGGGGTAGTCTAAGCTGTAGACGGTGTCAAGACGAAGAAAACGAGACCTCTCGGGTTGGATTTGGTGCAAGAATGGTGATTTTGTGTGTGAAGAGGATGAAGATGAAAAAGATGGTGAAATGAGGATTAGGGCTGGTAAGGGGGTATTTATACCCAGCCCAAGTTTGCGAAATTACAAGTTTAGTCCCTGCCCTTAACCCCCGAGTTTTCCCAAATTTGGTTCGGTTGAAAAACGACTTTATTAGATGTTTTATATTAATTGTAAAAGGATATTTAATGTTGTCATGACTTAAGAAATGGTTATATTAAAACATTTATTATATTTATAAAATGATATATTTGACGTTTTCAAAAATGAAAGTTTTAAAAGTCTTTTTAAGGTTAACACATGGTTATAACGAATACACACACACAACGATAATATGCACACATGATATCCACATAAAGAGTCAAATAGAGATGAGGAATGACCAATCGTAGAATAGATGACGGACAAATACGTTAATTGATGGACCTTAAAGTGACGGATGTCACAGTATCCCCCAGTTGAGAGAATTTCGTCCCGAAATTCAGTTGGAGTTAGGTCCAAGAGTGTCATCCTCAAAAAGATATGGATATTTGAGTTTCATCTGATCTTCACGTTCCCATGTAAACTCTAGCCCTCGTTTTGAATTCCATCTTACGCGAACAATACGTATCCTACTGCGCTTCAGTTGCTTGACCTTTCGATCCATGATCTCAATGGGTTCTTCAACAAAATGAAGCTTGTCATCAATCTTGATTTCCTCGATTGGCACGTGAAGGGATTCATCGGCCAAACATTTCTTGAGGTTTGACACGTGAAAAGTATCATGCACACCGCTAAGCTCTTGTGGCAACCTTAACCGGTAAGCCACTGGACCGATCCTTTCAGTGATCTCAAATGGTCCAATGTACCTTGGGGCTAACTTCCCTTTCTTTCCGAATCGAACGACTCCTTCCCAAGGGGAAACTTTGAGTAACACACGATCCCCAACATTGAATTCTAGAGGCTTCCGACGATTGTCGGCGTAGCTCTTTTGACGATCTCGCGCGGCTCTAAGTCGATCTTTGATTTGGAAAATCTTGTCTGTTGTTTCTTGGATGATCTCTGGGCCTGTCAGCTGACTTTCACCAATTTCGGCCCAACAAACGGGAGATCTGCATTTCCTTCCATACAACGCTTCAAATGGAGCACATCCAATGCTTGTATGGTAGCTGTTGTTGTAGGAGAACTCAATCAATGGTAGATGAGCGTCCCAACTACCACCAAAATCGATTACACACGCTCTCAACATGTCTTCTAGTGTCTGTATAGTGCGTTCACTTTGGCCATCTGTTTGAGGGTGATAGGCTGTACTCATGTCTAACCGAGTGCCCATCGCTTTCTGTAGTGTCTGCCAAAAATGTGAAGTGAATCTGCTATCGTGGTCGGATATGATTGACATCGGCACCCCGTTCCGTGTCACGACCTCTTTGATGTACAATCTCGCCAACTTATCCATCTTATAATCTTCTCGGATAGCCAAGAAATGTGCTGATTTCGTCATTCGATCAATAATGACCCATATCGAGTCATGACCGCTATTTGTTCTAGGGAGTTTGGTAATGAAATCCATAGCTATGTTCTCCCATTTCCACTCGGGAATTTCAGGTTGTTGTAATAATCCCGATGGCTTCTGATGTTCAGCTTTGACTTTGGAACACGTCAAGCATCGGCTGACGTATAAGGCAATGTCTTTCTTCATGCCTGGCCACCAGTATAGATCCTTGAGATCATGATACATCTTGTCTGCACCAGGATGAATAGAATATCGCGTCTTGTGGGCTTCATCCATGACTAAGGTACGAACACCTCCCCATTTGGGTACCCATATGCGATCCATGAAGTACTGAATACCGTCATCCTTGCGAATCATCTGTTTATCTAACCCCCGGAACTCTTCTCCCGCAAGGTTCTCTTCTTTCAGCGCCTCACTCTGTGCAATTTGAATCTGAGCTTTCAAGTTGGTTTGGATGGTCAATCCCAACGCTCGTGCACGCAGTGGTTTCACACGTTCTTTACGGCTCAAAGCATCAGCCACCACGTTAGTTTTCCCCGGATGATACCGGATTTCACAATCGTAGTCACTAAGAAGCTCTACCCAACGCCGTTGGCGCATGTTAAGTTCCTTCTGATCCAGAATATGTTGAAGGCTCTTATGATCAGTGAAGATGATGCATTTGGTGCCATACAGGTAATGCCTCCAAATCTTGAGTGCAAATACTACAGCGTGCAACTCAAGATCGTGAGTGGTGTAGTTCTTTTCGTGCACTTTAAGCTGTCGTGAAGCGTAGGCAATCACCTTGTCCTTCTGCATTAGTACACATCCCAATCCTTGATGTGACGCATCGCAGTAAACCACAAAATCATTGGTTCCGTCTGGGAGAGACAATATTGGCGCGTTGCACAACTTCTCTTTCAACGTTTGGAACGCTTGCTCTTGTGCATATCCCCAGTCAAACTTCTTGTCTTTCTGAGTAAGCAGGGTTAACAGTTGCGCGATCTTTGAAAAATTCGCGATGAAGCGACGGTAATAACCGGCCAATCCTAAGAATTGCTGTATCTCTGATGGCGTCTGGGGCGTATCCCATTTCTTCACCGCTTCGATCTTGCCGGGATCTACGTGAATCCCGTTCTCATTAACCACATGACCCAAAAACTTCACTTCTCGCAGCCAAAATTCACACTTTGAGAACTTGGCGAAAAGTTTCTCTTCACATAGCAGCTCCAGAATAGCCCGAAGATGTTCTACATGATCCTTTTTTGATCGGGAGTAGATAAGTATATCGTCTATGAACACGATCACGAACTTATCCAAGTAAGGTTTGCACACCCGATTCATTAGATCCATGAACACAGCTGGTGCATTAGTCAATCCGAACGGCATGACCAAGAACTCATAGTGCCCATAACGAGTCCTGAACGCAGTCTTCGGTATGTCGTCCTCGAAAACCCTTAGCTGATGATAACCAGAACGAAGATCGATCTTTGAAAAATACGAAGCTCCTTGCAGCTGATCAAATAAATCGTCGATCCTGGGGAGAGGATATCGGTTCTTCACCGTCAACTTGTTCAGTTCGCGGTAATCGATGCACATACGGAACGATCCGTCCTTCTTCTTGACAAATAGTACCGGCGCTCCCCACGGTGAATGACTCGGTCGAATAAAACCCTTCTCCAGTAGTTCCTGTAACTGACTAGACAACTCTTGCATCTCGGATGGCGCTAGTCGATATGGCGTTTTTGCTACCGGTGTAGCTCCGGGAACCAACTCAATACGGAATTCCACCTGTCGTGGAGGAGGTAAACCAGACAAGTCATCTGGAAATACTTCTGGGTAATCCCGTACCACTGGAATATCCACCAGTTTCCTCTCTTCGTCTTTCTTTTCAACCACATGAGCCAGAAAAGCGTAGCACTGCTTTCGTAAACTCTGGCGTGCTTTCATGCAGGAAATAAGCTTCAAGCTCTTACCCGGTCGTTCTCCCTGAACCTTGAGTACTTCCCCGTTTGGCATAGGGATACGTACTACTTTGTCTCGACAAACAATCTCTGCTCCGTTTTGCGACAACCAATCCATACCCACGATAACATCAAAGCTTCCTAACTCGAAGGGTATCAAGTCTATCTCAAAGGTATGATCCTCCAGCGTCAACGTACACTTCCTAATAATCTCATCGGCCTGAACAACCCTACCATTGGCCATTTCTACAGAGTAGCTAGTTTCTAGCCTACTAGGACACAAATCAAGCAATTGCACGAACTCGGAAGATATAAAACTGTTGTCTGCTCCAGTATCAAATAATATAGATGCGAAGTGATGATTGAGTAAGTGCGTACCCGTGACAACATTCGGGTCCTGACGAGCATCATTGGCTCCAATGACGAATGCACGTCCCCGAGCTGCATTCCCCTGAGTAGTCGGGCCTGGATTCCCAACGATAGCCATCACCTGCTGCTGGTTGTTCCCCTGCTGACCTGGTGCCCGATTCAGCCTAGGGCACATGTTTCTGTGGTGATCGGGGCTCCCACACTCAAAGCAAGCCCTTGCATTCCCGGCGGGGTTAACCGCGTTGACGGGTGCTACAAGATTCGGCACAGTTCTGCAATCTCTTGCCAAATGACCCGGGCGCCTACAGTTAGCGCACACCCGGCACTGCGTCCCTGGGGGATGATGATAATTGCACCTGTCACATTTGGGGTGCGGCCCCACATACTCTCTCCTGGCCTGAGACACGGCCACAAAATTCCTGGTCGGCTTAGACCTCTTCTCAAATTTTCCGGCACTCGACCGGCTCGATTCCCCAACATCTTTCCTCTTCTCGGCTCCTCGGCCCAAAACCCCAGTTCTAACCATCTCATCAGTCAAAGCGCCAGCTTTCAGAATTGCGCTCTGAATAGTAGGAGGAGCGGCTGCTGTGACCATAGCTCTAATTTGAGGCGCGAGCCCCCAAATGTACCTCTCGATCCTCTTTGATTCCGGTGTAACCAGATGCGGAACCAATCTTGCCAGCTCATGAAAGCGATCAGTATAAGCTGCATGCCCTGCCCCCACCATGGCATGATTCCAGAACTCATGCTCCAACTTCTGCATCTCGTTGAGAGGGCAGTATTCCTCAGTGATCAATGCTTTGAATTCATCCCATGACATCTGCATCGCAGATTCTCTTCCTCGAGCTTGAACCTGGGTGTTCCACTAGGTTAGGGCCTTACCTTGTAGAGAACAAGTGGCATACTTGATCCTTTGACTGTCGAGGCACTCACTGATGTCGATCACTGCCTCCATCTTTTCTAGCCACCTGGTTAGGGCTATCGCCCCACCTTTCCCATCAAATTCCCTTGGCTTACAAGCCACAAACTCCTTGTTCGAACATCCCCGACGAGCATTAACCACCCCAGTCTCAATACCGGCAGTACCACCATTCCCGGTTTCCTGGTTGCTCTCGTTTCCGGTCGGGTTTCCGTTTCCCGTCTCAGTTTCTATCCCACCTTGAGCTCCATCATCGTTGCCACCATCCCCGTGAGGGTGGTGTTGTTGGAGTGCGTCGCTCACTTGGGCCACAATAGTAGGAATCAGCGCGGCCAATTGCTGAGCGATCAGGTCTGCCATGTCGGCGTTCCCTGTTCCTTGACTGTTACTGGCAGGAGCATCGTTTGCTCTTGGTGCTCTGCCTCTGCCTCGGCCTCTACCCCTTGGGGCTTCACTCCCGCCACTAATGCTACGGGTAACTCTTCGAGGCGGCATGTTCTAATCATAAAAGAGGTAACATATAAGCTTTAGTCACCATAAGATACGAAAGTATTCCACTTATCAAGTTCCAATGTTCATGTTCCGGTCGGTCAAGATCACCATGCAGCCCATTTCAAGCATATTCTCGATATACCGGTGATGTTTATATATAGGGTTCCCCGCAGCGTTCCCACCACACCCAAGATGTACCGAGAATGATGCCCGATCAGGTTACATGACATCCGACTTTCCTTTACATCATATCCATAATAATCCATCAAGTCCATGTATTTCATATCAATATCATACTTATTGTCATCACACATCACATGCAATTCGTGCAGTTCACACACCATGAATTGATAATGTTTCAATGATAAACCATCACAACAGTTGTAAGTCCATGTATACAATCAAGTTTAGTCTAGCGGAGGTTGTCTATTTCCTCATCTTTCGAGGTTTCAGACATATTCCTCCTCAGAGTTAATCTCAATGTCCAAGGTCAAGCGCAATAGCATGATCTGTGAAGATCTCTTCGGGTCTAATTCCCGGATTTAATAAACTAACTCGGCGCGCAGAGGGAACGGAAGATTCAATAGAAGCATCCCATAAAAGAGTGAGCACAAGGGCTCTCTCGTAGGGTAGAAAGATCACATAACAAATAGATGAGCAATTCAAGCAATGAGGAACACATACACGAGATATAATATGCATACAGAATCCTAGCATGCAAATCTACATGAAGGTTCCTAGGTTATAGTCTAGGTCAAGCGTATTGCCTAATTCTCTATAACCAATGGCTCTGATACCAATCTGTCACACCCCTGCTAAAAGCGGAAACACGGGGATGTAACGAAACCGGGATCGTCATAACACATGGTAAGCGATAGAGAGCAATATAAATAAATGATGACAAGCGTGTCATGACGACACCCGACAACAAGGGGACTTATGTCGTGTTTAGTCAATGTTCACAACACATAGCCATAAGCATAGCATGATAAAGATACACATAATCACATAAAAATGAAATTGTAAATGTTAATTCCCACAACCCGGGAACAAGTTTCAAAAGCTGATAATTGTTTACAAGCGTTAACATTGTTCAAAAGATTGTTTAACAAAATATGTTAAGTCCCAAAATGCATCCTAAGGTCTCCACTAAGGCAGCACACCTAGATTCCTGGACTTGCATGATCACCTAAAAAGATATGCTTAAAACGGTCAACATAATTGTTGGTGAGTTCGCAGGTTTATGTAATAAAAATGTAAGTGATGCTGTAATAAGTAAGCGAGTCGGAATACCGTGAATACAGTTATATACACAAGTAAATATCACATGACTTGAGCTTTGCAACCAAACCTAGCGACGTACACAAAGAAATTTGTCGGCATATATTCACCCAAGGGCCCGTTCCTGGCCACTGATGGTACCAACTAGTATACCATCGAACGAGGGTGGGGGTGTCAACCCAGTAGTACTACCAATACCTAACCGTCGGTTCCCACACTGGAATTAAATAGTTGCAAAGATAGAACCACACAGCAGACCCAAGCATGTATCAAATAGTACTTGCAACACAGTATCACGTTGATTCCTTGTATGTAAAAATGTATGTAAGTTGTACAGTATTAAAATTGTGTAAGCATACTTTTCCCCCATGTTGTAAATGATTGAAATATTGTATAAATGTAAAAAGGGGCCACGAAACTCACTTGTTAGGTGGTAAGTATGTACGAGCAATGTATCCCAAATGTTGAATGCAAATAAACAGTCAAACACCTATTGACAGTTATTGTATAGCATTAATGATATGATATATGTATAAGCGCGCAATAATGATGGGTCGGTTCGGGTCGTATTGGCTGGGTCGCGTATAACACACACAGACTGACACACGTACTAGATCCTATGTAGATCCAAGTACAAGACATTGTCGCCATTAATGATGATGTTTAAGTAAAAGTATCGTTGTTATTGAAGAAGCATGGAATAAGTGTCAATAGTTATAAGTCAATTTGATCGTTGTAAAGCGTTAGTTCAATTTGTTCAAAATAGTTTCTGTGCCCTTTCTCGCGTTGACTTTAATCTTTGTGGCCGAACAATGGCATTATTGTGTTAGTGTTACCTCAACACCACATGACATACTCACACCACGCACAAAGGATCAAACTCAACAATTTCAGTCGCATATCAAGGTCAGACGCACGACTCAACCTCCATTCGTGCGAATCAACCCTCAATCATGCGAATCAGCTTCATTCGTACGATTGAGCCTTCATTCGTATGACTGGCATTCAGTCGTACCACACAACACCCAATCGCACGACTCAACTTCCATACGCACGAGTCAACCTTCAATCGTGCGAATTAGCTACTTTCGTACGATTAAACCTTCATTCGTGCGATTGGACTCCAGTCGTGCGAATCACGCACATTCACACACATTCAGTCGGTCACCTGACTCAATCGCACACAATCACTCAATCGCATGACTCAATCGCATACACTCATTCGCACGCATGACTCATTCGCATACAGACACTCAGTCGCACAACTCAGTCGCACGACAAGCCTAGTCGCACAACTCACTCGCGCGATTGACTCAAACGCATGATCCAGTCGCACGACCCACTCAATCGCACGGCTCAATCGCATGGATGACCCAGTCGCCTGATCTGCAGAATCGCGACTGTGGTCGGGATTAGCAGCCCCCGAGCTGCTCTAAACACGGGTTTTACACCACAAGGACCTCCAGAAACACTCAACAAACATACACAAGCATGAAACACAAGCTAAGAGACCTCACACGCACCCATACGACCTTGTGTGTTCGGGTTGAACCCGAACACCCGAAACCCTAGTTTGGACAGCCGTGAAAAGGCTAGAAAACGGACAACCAAAGACAACTACCTGCTAGAAAGGGGTAGTCTAAGCTGTAGACGGTGTCAAGACGAAGAAAACGAGACCTCTCGGGTTGGATTTGGTGCAAGAATGGTGATTTTGTGTGTGAAGAGGATGAAGATGAAAAAGATGGTGAAATGAGGATTAGGGCTAGTAAGGGGGTATTTATACCCAGCTCAAGTTTGCAAAATTACAAGTTTAGTCCCTACACTTAACCCCCGAGTTTTCCCAAATTTGGTTCGGTTGAAAAACGACTTTATTAGATGTTTTATATTAATTGTAAAAGCATATTTAATGTTGTCATGACTTAAGAAATGGTTATATTAAAAACATTTATTATATTTATAAAATGATATATTTGACGTTTTCAAAAAATGAAAGTTTTAAAAGTCTTTTTAAGGTTAACACATGGTTATAACGAATACACACACACAACGATAAATATGCACACATGATATCCACATAAAGAGTCAAATAGAGATGAGGAATGACCAATCGTAGAATAGATGACGGACAAACACGTTAATTGAAGGACCTTAAAGTGACGGATATCACAATTTACCTGAAGAAGAAAATGCAATAGGCACGAAATGGCTATTTAGAAATAAGACTGACGACCGTGGTGTTGTAATAAGGAACAAAGCGAGACTTGTTGCACAAGGATACACACAGGAAGAAGGAATATATTATGATGAGGTGTTTGCACCAGTTGTAAGACTTGAATCAATTCGAGTTTTTCTGGCTTATGCTTCATTCATGAAATTCAAGGTGTATCAAATGGATGTAAGGGGTGCATTTCTATATGGTCCTATCACTGACGATGTGTTTGTGAAGCAACCTCCAGCCTTTGAGGATGCACAATTTCCACATCGAGTATATAAGCTGAGTAAAGTTTTATATGGACTTCATCAAGCCCCTAGAATTTGGTTTGAGACGTTATCACAACACTTAATCCAACATGGATACACAAGAGGGAAAATTGATCCAACTTTATTCATAATGAAGGATAATAATGATCTTTTATGTGTACAAGTGTATGATGATGACATCATATTCAGTTCTACTAGTTCCACATTGTGCAATGAATTTGAAAAAATCATGAAATCTCGGTTTCAAATGAGTTCTATGGGAGAGATTAACTTCTTTCTTGGACTTCAAGTCAAGCAAACTAAAGATGGGGTCTTCATCAATCAAGAGAAGTTTGTTGACAAGCTCTTGAAGAAATTTAAGTTGCAAGACTGTCAGTCCATACGAACTCCAGCAGATGTTAACACCAAGATTGAACCTGATCCAAAAGGAAAATCTATTGACCAAACTTTATACAGATCAATGATTGGCTCTTTGATGTATCTTACTGCATCTAGACTAGACATTATGTATGTTGTTTGTGTATGTGCCAGGTATCAATCAGACCCGAAAGAATCTCACTTAATTGCTGTCAAAAGGATATTCAGGTATCTCAAAGGTAAACCAGCATTAGGGCTTTGGTATCCTTACGAAGGTAACTTTGAATTATATGGATATACAGATAGTGATTATGATGGATGCTGTCAAGATAGAAAACCTACTTCGGGTGGGTGTCAATTACTTGGTCCTCGATTAGTCTCGTGGCAATGTAAGAAACAAACAAATGTATCTGTTTCAACTGCAGAAGCTGAGTACATTGCTGCATCAGCAGGATGTTCTCAAATCCTTTGGTTGCAAAATCAACTACTGGATTATGGGTTCAATTTTCTTAAAACACCAATTTACATAGATAACACAGGTGCTATGTTCATAACAACTAATCCTGTTCAACACTCAAAAACAAAACATATCGAAATTCAATATCATTTTCTTAGAGATAACTCTGAAAAAGGATTAATCATATTGATTCAAATTGAAACAGAAAAACAATTGGCAGATCTATTTACTAAAGCTTTTCTACCAGGACGGTTTGAGTATTTAGTAGAATCAATTGGTCTTATAGATCATATGTGAACTCCCTAAATCAAAAGATCATAATAAGTGATCCTCTCAGTGTTAATTGTCTGGTTATATTGTGTGTGTGTGTGATTTTTGTTATACTTAAAAAAAATCAAATACAAAAATATATATCAAAACATCAAAAATAGAGTCTTTTAGAAAGGATTAAGTCATGCAACATGTGAGAAATGATAGTACATTAGTGAGATCAGTTGCATACTTCACTCATAAATAAAGTCTAGACATGATCAGATATGATGTGTAGACAATATGTAACACCCGGAAATTTCCTTTGTAGCCGACGAAAGAAGAAAAAGAAATAAAGTCCAAAGTCGAGGGACCAAACCCGCCAACGAGAGAAACTTCTATGCACGGGAGTATAAAAGGGGAAAACACCCCTATTCTCCCCATATTTCAGCCAAGAGAGGAGAAGAGAGGAGAAGGAGAAAAGAGGAGAAAAGTTGGTTCGGGTGGATTCGAGCGTGGAATTCAACGTGGAGTGAGTCAAATCGAAGCTCTACTCGACGGGATCGTTAAGGTGATTTCTAGGACCCCTCTTTTACACGTTTTCAACTGATTTTGGGGCTGGAACACATCCAAAAACCTATTTTCGAGTTTTTGAGTGAAAACCCGTTTTGATGTATGTATGTATGTGTATGATGCGTTTGAGGCTTGATTTCCTGCTTGGGTATGCTTGTATGTGGTCATGGTATGTTTCCCTAACCTTTAGAAGGGTTAATTTGAGCTTAAAAGAGGTTTGGAAGGGGTTGGAGGTCGAAAACCCGCGGCTGCAGTCGACCTAACTGCACTCTGCACCAGCTAGGGCTAGGCGACCGACTGGAGGGCGACTGGAGGCCATTCGGCCGATTGAAGTGCGACTGAGGTCCATACGCACGTTTACTATGCGACTGAAGTCCATACGCATGATGGTCATGCGATTGAAGTTCATGTGCTTGGGAGTCATGCGATTGAGAGATGGTGCGACTGCGGTTCATTCGCACGGAGGTTATGCGACCGAAGTCCATGCGCCTGGAGGCCATGCGACTGAGGTTCATTCGCATGAAGAGTATGCGACTGAAGCCCATACGCCTGAAGTCATGCGACTGAAGGCCATACGCATGAGAGTTATGGGACTGGGAGTCCATTCGCATAGGGGTCCATTCGCCCATAGCCCATTCGCATAGGGTCCATTCGCATAGATGCCCATTCGCCTAAGTGTTCAGAAATGATAACTGAGATGGAATTACTCGACGATGTGAAGGGCATGGACGGTATAAGGTAACGTAGGATGATGGGCTTATGATGTGGATGTTGATGGAGATGATGGTAATATGCATGATGTTATGTGTTATGTTAGGCACGGCGGTGCGTGTGATGCATAGTATGTTTGATGTGCGTGATGTGATGTATGATTGATGCGTATGTATGATGATGCCGTATGTTTATGTTTATGTTGTGTTCCTTGCTATGTATGATTATCTTTCTATGTCTTTGCGTCGAACGTTAATGAATGAAATGAAAGTATTATGTAACGTAAAGTGAAAGTTAAAGAAAAGAGGAACGTAATGAATGAATGCATGCATTAATGAATGAATGAAATCGTGTGAGGTATGTATGTGAAGCGAAGTGAAGTGCACGGCTCTAATGCCTTAGGCTCAACCGTGAGAGGTTCAGCTAGTCTATAGCGTGTACGCAAGGGTTCCAGTCTTTGTGACTGACCTTCGATGAGGTACCCATGTTGATGGGGGTGATGTACCCACTTCGGTGGGGGTGATGTACCCACTTCGATGGGGGTGATGTACCCACTTCGGTGGGGGTGATGTACCCACTTCGGTGGGGGTGTAGTACCGATAATGTTGGGGGTGTAATGTATGATGGTTACCCGGGTTACGCATAATTCCGGGGGTGTAGCATGAAGCCATGCATATGTATGAGGTGAGCAACCCGGTCGTTGCAAAAGACTCGAGTATGTGCTGTCGTGATGTTGCCTTGGGGTGAGCAACCTTGTTGTTGCAAAAGACTCGGATAGCTTGCTATCGTGATGTGCAATGAGGTGAGCAACCCTAGGGGTGCAAAAGACTCGGATAGCGTACATTCATTGAGATGGCTGTTGAGGTGAGCGACTTGGTGTTGCAACAGCCTCGGATGGAGTTCAATCCCTGTGATTGACTCGTATGGGATCTTTGTCGCGTATCCCGGTGTTGTGTTGGTCTTCGGACGTGAGTCGGGGACTTGTGAGCAAGTCCCGGCACATCATCAGCTTTCGAGCATGAGTCCGGGATATTGCATGAGACAAGATTCGAGTAAGGAAGGGTAATGAGTAAAGAGATGAATGAATGAATGAACGTATGAAATGAACATTAACGAATGATCCTAATAATGTATGAAATGGAATCCTTGTCACTCGACCTCAGTAATCGTGGCTGTGTGCCATGAAGAGGGTAAAGTCTGACAGGATCTAGAAAGAAGTGAAAGATAATGATGTATGATAAAGGATGAATGTAACGAATGTAATGATGAAGATAATAATGATATTATCTGTATGTACGTATGATGTGTGAACGCATGTATGTAATGGATTTTTTTATAACGGTTTTAAGAAAGGAAAGTAAGTTTTATTTTAAAAACTAGAACTCACTCAGCAACGCTGACTTTGATGTGTTTCCAGTTGGCAGGTATGTTGCTGAGGATGGCATGGGGCGAGGCTACTCAGCATATTTTGGATGGCATCTTTATGTTTAATGCTTTTGTAATAAATGTGTCATGATATTGTTAAAAAGACGATTGTACTATTGTGCAAAAGTATTTTGATGGAATGAAATTATGTTTTTAATGTTTCCGCTGCAACTATTTATGAAAAGAAAATGTTAATATATGTTTTGAGTGCGATGAATGTCCAATTGTAAGCGTCCCGGGAACGAGGCCTTACACAATATATGACTATCATGCTGAAAAAGTAAAATCTTGGGATCAAACTAAATATTAATGCTTGTGTGTATTCATCTGAGTACTTTTGAGTTGTTTTAGCTTATCAGATTGAATGCTTGTTAAGTTACACCACTCACGCCTGTTGATACTGTGTTTAATCATGAGATCTATTACAAAGCATCATTTCACTTCTCTGTTATGAGTCATCATAGACCTGAAGTGCTGAGACATCCTTTGTTGTAAGTGAATACAGACCTGGATTCTCTTTTTGATGCAAAAGATGCCACTGTGCACAAACTATTCAAATGAATAGTCAGAGCTGATCAAATGGTTATCCATGATCATTCTCTATTAATTTAAGTAACATGAACTCTGGTGATACATATGTTTCATGTAATAAGTTGAGTATGTGTTCTTCTTGCATATAATGATGATGGTTGAGCTCTTTTAGTCTCTGTATGTTTTACATCATGTCATATCTAAATATACCCTAACCAATTCAAGAATTGAAAAAGTAAGTGAGTTGCTAATTTGTCAAAAACACTCATTGTCTATCCTTAGATCTTGTGTCTTCTTTGCTGTGATATCACTGACCTAGAACACACTTGATCAGGATTTATTCATTGTCTATGACTATCCACATTTATTTTATTTTAATGTGTTGATCTTTATTAATATGATCTCATTGCAGACATTCATTCTTTTGGTTATATTAGATTTTGATTCTGATTTTATTTTGCTTTTATGCATGCTTTTGTGTGTGAAGGCAATGTCACAATGTGATGTGTGATCTTATTATATTTCCTAAGAAACTTATAAGTTTTTCAAACTTAAAAGTTTAGGGGGAGTAATAAATGAAAGAGTTGTTCTCAGAAAATAATCACAATCATAAATCAAAATCAAAATGTTGAATTGAAAGGATGATGCTATATGTTCAAAGTATTTGTGTAAATTGAAAATGTAATTTTTGAAAAATATAATATGAACCTACATAAATTTTCAAATGGAAATGTTTCTGTCATAAGTTGAAAGTTAGATGAAAATTGTTGAGACTAAAATGAAGGGACAAAATAAATTTAAAAAAGCAAAAGAAAATAAAATTTTATGAACTGAAAGTGCAAAATGCAAAAAGTTCAAAATTGGGGGACTAAAAAGAAAAAGTTTGAAAAATTCAAAATTATGCTTTAAATGTTTTAAAAAAAATTAGCATGAAATATTACTAATATTTTTATTCAAGTGTGCAGGTGAAGAAATTGGAAATCACAAGTGTTTAAATCATGAAGGTCAACTCAAAGTCAAAGTCAACTTAAAGACAACACAAAGTCAACTCATGCATCTAAACAATGCACATACTTCTTAATAGGAGCATGTTGAAATTTTCAAGAATTATACAAGTGTTTGGACGTTTGAATCATTCCCATGCGTCTAAACAGTTGTAATAAATCTATGAAATTTTACAAGTGTTGCGCGTTTGGCACATTTCATGCGCATAGACAGTTGTTACAAGTCCATGATTTTAATTAAGTGTTGGGCGTTTGTGATAATCCCATGCGCCTAAATAGTGAGTTTGAATTTGACTAAGTTTTAGACGTTTGACATGTCTCATGCGTCTACACTGTTGAAAAGTTTAAAAAATTACAAGTGTTAGACGTATCAAAAGGTCCATGCGACTGAACAGTGCAAAAGCGCCTAAACAGGGCTCATGCGTCTGAATAGTTCCCATGCGTCTAAGTAAAAACACACAAACAGTGTTCATGCGTCTAAAAAGTTAGTGAATTTTAGGGTTTCAGACACCCAAATAGGGCTCATGCGCCTAAAATTTCACTTAATATAAATTGAACACTCATGCTCATTTCCTCATTCACACTCAAAATTTCTCAGACAAAACCCCTGATATTGCGACTATCACTTATATTCATACTCTCATTTCATCTGAGTTTACATCAAATCCTGTTGATTATAAATAGTATTTGGATCTATAAACGTAAGTTTGTGATTCAAATCTGTAAATGTTTGGTTAAATCAGAGTATTGACATAGGCGTTTGAATGCTATTTGTGCGTTCGAACCCTATATAATTCAAGTTTAACTAATTAAATGTAAATTATATCTAAAATTGACACTGGATTATTGATAAGAATCTGTTTGCGAGTATGTTGATGTAATGTGATTAATCTGAAATTGAAAATGAATTGATGATTGTTAAAGCAGTCGGGTCTTGAAGAAGATGAACAGACAGTAAAAAAAATTGAATAAAAATAAAATTAAAATAAAATAAAATTTTTTTAAGAAGTAAATCACAATTAAAATGTTAGATAATGAATTCAAAATGAATAAAGATTTATGTTACATCTTGAAATCTCAATTCAAAAGTAAAAATAAAAAGTCAATTTCAAAAGTCAAAATAAAAAGTCAAAATAATAAGTCAAATTGAAATGAAAAAGTTATAAATTAAAACTGCTAAGTCATATGTAGGAATTAATTTCAAAAATCAATATTCAATTTTCTTATAATAATTTCTTTGTGTTGTGCAGATGGCAGAATTAAAGTTTGAGCCAAAGCATAATGTGGCTGCCTACTTAAATGATGAAACAAGAGAAGCTATTGGATATGAAGAAATTATTAGATTTCTGCTCAGTACAAAATATGTCTTTGCTATGTGTACAAGACCAATGATCAATGGAAGAATGATTAAGAGATTCTGGAGAACTGCACAAGATGAAAGAGATGATGAAGGAAACAAAGTTTTAAGAGCATTTATTACTACAGAAAGAATGATTGAACTATCTGAAGAAGCTATCAGAATAACTTTAAGACTTGGTGATAATGACCCTGAAGACTTATCAGAATATACTTTTAATGAATGTAGAGAGGTTTTCTATAAATGGGTCATCCAGATCACTTTCCCAAAAAGCAATTTTACAGAGCTCGAGTATTTAAGCATTGGAAGTTGTTATGCTATATCTTTCATCACTGCATGTCTAAAAGAAGTGCTGGTTGGGATTCATTTCTTGTAGACATTGCATCTCAAATTATTGCCTTAGCCACAAATAGAAAATTCAATACTGCTAAGTGGATAATGAATGGTTTCATTTTCAACCTTGAAAGAGGAGTGAGGAATAAGTATTTGATGTATCCTAGATTCCTCCAATTGCTAATTAATGAAGCAAATCCTAATTTGTATGCTGAAGGAGTTACTGGTGAAAAGCTACAGTTAGAGCATATGTCAGATGCTGTTTACAAAAGACTGGCAATGATAACTGGTGCTCAAAACATTCCAGTTTTTGATTATATCAGGAATGTAGCAATGAATGAAGTAGAAATTAATCAGCAACATTTTCATCTGTCTGAAGAAGAACCAATAGATCCAAATGATCTGATTGAGGATGTAGAAGATGAGGAAGAAAGTGAAGATGATGTTACTGAAAGCTCATCAGAAGAAGATGATGATGAAGACAATGAAAATGATGATAATAATGATGGTGCTGAAGAAAATGAAGATGAATCTTCTAAAAGCTCATCAAGTGAAGGAAGTGATGACAATGATGATGATGATGGAAATGATGGTGCCACTGAAGCACATCAAGAAGAAACTGAGGAAAGAAATGAGGAAGATACTGGAGATGAACCTCAAAATATGATTGATGAAACTAATATTGGTGATATTCATGATGATACTGTTGATGAAACACAAAGTATGGATGAAGGAAATGTTGATGAGATTCATGAGGAAGCTGTACAGGAAATTACTTCACAAAATCAAACCTTTGATTTTGATTTTATGAATGATATACTATACAATCCAGTATTTGAAGTTGATTTTAATGAAGGAGTAGAAGAAATTCCTGTGAATACAACACACAATGTGTCTGTACAAACAGAGGAGATAGTGAATATTGATGAGTTGGAAAGATTGAAAGATGAAAATATGAGTAAAGAGAAAAAGATTGAAGAGTTGAGATTGGAGAATGAAAAGATGAAAGAGATAAACATATATCTTGAAAAAGAAATTCGAAAGCTTAAGGATGAAAACTTAAAGTTGACTTAAGAAAATGCCTCAAAAGATGAAAAGATTGTGAGGTTTGCTAATGATAAAGAAGATGTAATCAAGAATTTTGAAGTTATGATAAAAGATTATGATATTCTTGAGGAGAAATTTAAGAAACTAACTGAAGAACATGAAAAGCTCAAAGATGATTTGCTAAAAGAAAAGGAAGCTCAGAAGCCTATCTCACCAGTACAAGTGATAAGTACTGAGATAAATGATGATGAAAATCTTGAGCAGATAAAAGGAAAAAGAAAAGTGGATGAAGTAGAAGATATAAGTATAACTGAATCATCTTCTAAGATGCCAAGAACCGAAGAAACTGTTGAAGAACAGAAGGTTCAAGAACAGATTGAGGCTTTAGAAGATATTGAGGAGGTATACAACGACGATTGGTATGATGAAGTTCTAGATGATGAAGACATTGATGAAGCTCAATTTGTATCACATTTCTCTTCACAAGAACATACTCATGAACAAGATGAATTACCTCAAGACTTTGAAGAAAGATATAATTATCTTGTGAAGATGAAATATAATCATGTATATTTGGATGGACTGACTGTTTCTCAGATTAACGATGAATATGAGAAATGTATTACAACAGAGTCAGTAGCACCAGTAGATCCAAATGAGATTAATGTTGAGCATGGTGAATGGACAAGAGCAAAAGAAGTGATTAATGTAGAAGAACTGTCCAGCTCTGAATTGCACCATCCTGATCCAGAAGATATGAGTATTCCTGCTCTTAGATCATGGTTGCAATCTAGAAACTACCCTTGGAGAAAACTAAAATAGCTACAATCTGTATCACTGAGAAATCTTGTTAGAAGTTTTCAAGAGACTGAGAAACAATTGAAGAAAATGATAGTACTTGATACAGATAATCCTCAGTATCTTGAAATAACAAAGAGAACAAGAATGCTAAAGCCACAGGAGATTAAACAGTGTAGGGGTTTTAACATGTTTATCAAAGCTTCATACAACATTATTTATATGAAAACGCAGCGGAATAATATTTTAAAACATGTTAAGATCTGATTATAAAACCCATTTTATAATAACCCCAAGCCATGGATCTTTATACATAATGCATACAAATGAAAGAACACTAGATAGTCAAGAAACTACAACCTTTGTAGCTTCCTAAATCCGAAAATAAGAAGATGAGGATGATGAGATTTGAGGCTGAAACTTCAAGCAAGAAATCCTCAAGAGGTTGTACCCCAAGCTTCTTCAAACACCTTCTTTGCTAGGTTATGCAACACCACCTTCAAGAACCCTCTTGAACTCTTGATTTTCAGCCAAGAACACTAAGATTAAAGGCTGAAAATCAGCCCCTTTCTTACTAAAAACCGTTTTCTAGAGAGAAGGTAGAGAGGATTTTTCTCTTTTGTTGTTATGTGTGTGTGAGAGAGTGAAAAAATGCAAGAGTGAAGTGTTTAGTTAATTGCATGTCTTGGAACAACAAAAAAGGAATCCCAAGACTCAAGGGGTGGCCGAAAATTAGGCTCCCTTGGTCTTTCCCTCTTAATTCAAATTATTTAAAAAATATACTTGCATTCTACCCTTTTATAAAATTAAACTATTTAATTTTATAGAACTCACACACTATTATATGTCATTGTTTAACCAATTTAAGCAATGAAACAAATAATCCCATATGAATAAATTATATATATATATATATATATATATATATAATCTTGTTCATTTACAAAAGCAATGATTTAGAAAAGCCGGTTTCTAAATTGGTGCTAATATTTAATTGTATGATCTTATCAACGAATAAATATTTATCGGTGTTTGTTTGGCTTGTTATTGGGTATGACCCGACTTGGATCATATCACACTAGCCACATCAATTTAATATGTATCTTGGGCAGATCAAATCTTTCAATCTCCCACTTGCACAAGATTCATAGAAGATTGATGCAAGCAGCAAATAATGCCTAGCAACGGTTTGCTACCCCTAATGTATATGACTAAGTGCCATTCAATAACATCATCCTTTTCAAGTGACTTACTTGAATATGTCTTAGGTGAATTATTCATCTATCCTTTTGTTGCAGATGTCATGTTAAATCCAAGAGACACAGAATTGTCATTCTCCAATGATTTAACTTTAACAGGCCTTAGACATCTAACTCTCAACGAATAAGAGGAACAAATTCCATCTTGACTACATACGTCTCTCACAATCACCTCATATTATACCTGAACTCAGCCTTATGTACTGCCTTTTCAGAACAGCAAAGGACTAAGTCAAAGTACAATACTTGGTGAATATCGAGACCCAATATGTATCTCAGGTCTGAGGATACAATGATATTCGCCTTTACTCAAAATTTCTTATGACTAATCAGAAGATTCCATGCAGAAATAATTGAGTGCGGGTCAGTCCAATATCTATATCCCATAGATATCAATGAACCTTGGTAACAACCTCTTGCTCTATATTCATATCTTATGAACATCAACCAATCCAAGTTCATTATAGTCTTACATTCATAGTTGTTCCCACAAGTATGATCGACTACGGACGTTTAGAATAACTTATTTATTCACGGATTTAAACATGCTAAAATAGAAGAACAAATGAATATTATAACCATGTAATTAAGTCAAATAACATAAGTTCCAATATTCAAATATAAAGTACAACATTAAACCCAGTCACTTGAATATCTAAGTCCCATGGCACAAGCATGACCTTCATGCTTTGCCTTTTCAAGGAGTTTTGTGAGTGGATCCGCAATGTTTTTATCAGTGTGGACTTTGCGAATACATATCTTTCCCTTTTCAACTTCATCCCTTATGTAGTTGAATCTCCGTTCAATGTGCCGAGTCTTTTGATGAGCACGAGGTTCCTTGATTTGAGCAATCGCACCTTCGTTGTCACAAAAGATCTCTAGGGGATCCTGAATGGAAGGGATTACCCCTAGGTCGGCTATGAATTTCTTCAGCCATGCAGCTTCCTGTGCTGCCATTGAAGCGGCGACATATTCTGACTCTGTAGTGGACAACGCTACGACTTCTTGCTTTGAGCTTTTCCAAGAAACAGCTCCGCCATTTAGAATAAAGATGTACCCTAATTGAGATCGTGAATCATCTCGATCGGTTTGGAAACTCGCATCCGTGTAACCTTTTACTACGAGTTCCTCTTCACCAGACCCGTAGATCAAGAACATGTCCTTAGTCCTTCTTAGGTATTTCAGAATGTTCTTGACAGCCATCCAATGACTATCACCAGGATTTTGCTGGTATCTACTTGTCATGCTTAAAGCGCATGACACGTCCGGTCTAGTGCATATCATTGCATACATGATGGATCTTATAGCAGATGCATATGGGATTGCCTTCATCCTATTTTGCTCCTCCTTGGAGCTTGGACATTGAGTTGTACTCAATATTGTCCCTCTTTGAATAGGTACAGTACCTTTCTTAGAGTTTTCCATCTTGAACCTTTTCAAGATTTTGTCAATGTATGCACTTTGATTCAAACCAATCAGCCGCCTTGATCTATCCCTATAGATCTTTATTCCCAGAATATAGGCGGCTTCACCAAGATCCTTGATGGAAAAACAACTTCCAAGCCAGGCTTTTACACCTTCCATGGTTGGAATGTCATTTCCAAATAGTAGTATGTCATCAACATACAATACTAGGAAGGTTATTGTGCTCCCACTAGCCTTTTTATACACACAAGCCTCATCAGCGTTTTTGATGAAGCCAAATTTCTTTACTTCATCATCAAAACGGTGATTCCAACTTCTCGATGCTTGTTTCAATCCATAGATTGATTTCTTTAACTTGCATACTTTGTTAGGATGTTTTGGATCAACAAAACCTTCAGGCTGAACCATATAGACATCTTCCTCAAGATATCCATTTAGGAAAGCGGTTTTGACATCCATTTGCCAAATCTCATAATCATAATGAGCTGCTATGGCAAACAATATCCTTATAGACTTAAGCATTGCAACAGGTGAGAAGGTTTCATCATAATCAACCCCTTGAGTTTGAGTGAAACCCTTTGCTACAAGTCTAGCTTTGTAAGTATCCAAGTTTCCATGCATATCGGTTTTCTTCTTGAAAACCCACTTACTTCCAACTACTTTGGAATTAAGAGGTGGCTCAACAAGTTCCCAAACTTGATTGTCATACATGGATTGCATCTCAACGTTCATGGCCTCAAGCCATTTGTCACAATCCAAATTGGACACTGCATCATGATATGTGGTTGGTTCATCGGAGTCAACCACGTAGCATCCATCCATAAAAAATCCATATCTTTCAGGTGGATTACTTGTTCTACCACTTCTGCGAACGTTTTGTGTGTATTGATCAACCGCTTGATCATCCTCAACATCCTTATGTTGAGTGCTAGTTTCAACCAAACGTGTATTAGGCTGTGGTTCTTGTTCCTCCTCAAGATCCACTGTTCTACTACTAGCTCCTTCCATAAGGAACTTGGCTTCTAAGAACTCACCCTTTCTGGAAACAAACACCTTTTGTTCCAGTGGATCATAGAAATAATATCCCATAGAATCTCTAGGATATCCAACAAAGATACACTTGGTGGATCGGACTTCTAATTTGTTTGGGGTGGGAGTCTTAACATAAGCCTCACAACCCCAGACCCTTAAGTATGATAGGGATGGAACTCTTCCATGCCATATCTCAAAAGGTGTCCTTTCCACCTTCTTGGTTGGGGCCATATTCAGAATACGAGCCGCGGAGAGCAAAGCGAAACCCCAAAATGATAGAGGCAATGTGCTTCTAGCCATCATAGATCGGACCATATCCAATAAGGTTCGATTCCTCCTCTCAGACACACCATTATGTTGTGGTGTTCCAGGTGGAGTGAGTTGTGAGACAATCCCACAACTCCTAAGATGATCTTGAAAAACATCACTTAGGTATTCGCCACCTCTATCGGTGCGGAGAATTTTAATTGACCTGTTGAGTTGATTTTCTACTTCATTCTTGAAGATTTTGAACATTTCAAAAGCTTCATCTTTGTGCCTTAATAAGTACACATACCCATAGCGACTATAATCGTCGGTAAAGGTAATGAAGTATCTCTCACCATTCCTAGTCATTGGCTTAAAAGGACCACATACATCCGAATGTATGATACCTAATAAATCTTTTGCCCTTTCGTTAGTTCCACTAAAGGGTGCCTTAGTCATTTTACCTTGTAAACAAGATTCACATACATCAAATGAATCACATTCATTTGTTTTTAAAAGACCATTCTTTTGAAGTATTTGTATACGTTTCTTGTTTATATGACCAAGACGACAATGCCAAAGGTAGGTATCACTCAAATCCAATTTAAGTTTTTTGGTGGTTGCTTGGTATATTGAGCTATCATATGTGCGTTTTCATGAACCAATTCATAAATACCATTACAAGGTATAGCTTTAAAATAAAATACATGATTTAAAGAAACATGAATATCATTGTCAACAAACTTGAAATCATAATCATATTGTCTTAAACGGGAAACAGAGATTATGTTCCTAGTCAAACTAGGAGCATATAATACATTACTTAAAATAACTTCCAAACCATTTGGAAGTTTCAAAATGTAGTCTCCTTGGGCTTCCACATGAACCTTTGCACCATTGCCCATGAAGAGACTTATTTCCCCTTTCTCATAATGCTCATTTCTTTTGAACCCCTGCAACAAATTGCAAATGTGAGTTCCACATCCGGTATCTAATACCCATGTGTTAGAAGAAATAACATTTAATTCTATATGTATCATGTATATTATACCTGAGGTTTGCCTCGCATCCCTCTTTTCTCTCAACTCTTTGAGATAGACTGGACAATTTCTCATCCAATGCCCTATCTCACCACATTTGAAGCATGGGTCGTTTACAGCAACCTTTTGCTTCTTCTCCTTGGGCTTCGGAGGTTCCGCCCTAACAACCATCTTCCCCTTTCCTCCAACGTGCCCCTTTCCTTTGGCAACATTTGCCTTGGGAGGGGGTAGAGACCTCTTCCTTCTCCCACCTTCATTAATGGTGAGAACGGGTAAAACCCTTTTACCCATTCCCGCCTCAGCTGATTTGAGCATCGAATGAAGTTCATTTATGCTCTTGTCCCATCCGTTCATGTTGTAATTCATGACGAATGCCTCAAACTTTTTAGTTAGGCCATTAAGGATCAAATCCGTGGCCAACTCCTTTGAGACGGGACAGTTCAACCTTTGAAGGCGGTCGATGTGGCTTTTCATCTTAAGAACATAAGATGAAACTGATTGGGATTCCTCCATCCGACATGCATGAAGCGCTCGAACCGTTTCGAAGCGCTCCACTCTAGCTTGTTGCTGGAACGTTTCCCGCAGCTGAGTGATCATGTCATAGGCTCCATGGAGCTCATACTCCTTTTGGAGTTCGGGTGTCATACTTGCTAACATTAAGCAAGAGACTTGGATGGAGTCTTCCGTATATCTAACCCAATCATTATAGGCCTCCACATCCTCCTCGTTAGGTTCATCGGGGATGGGATCATCAAGAATGTAGGCCCGCTTTTCTTGCTTGAGAACAATTCTCAAGTTGCGGTACCAATCCATAAAGTTGTTAGGTGTTAGACGATCCCTTTGAAGGATCGCCCTAAGAGATTGGTTGTTTTGGTTTGGTACATCGTTATTAGCGTTGGTGTGATCGGCCATCTACAAGATTTTACAAAGTTCCATTTTAGTAATCGTTGATATAATTATACATTTCATTTATTAATACCCTTTACGTCTCATAGACTATTAATAAAAAAATATTTTTAGAATCCAACGTTATATTTAAATATTGGTTAGGTGACCTTTATCCCATTATTTAAATAAACAAGGTAGTCATAAATGACAATTGCAACCCATTGCAACTTCTAGTGGTATGGGATCATTTAAACATCTTATGTTTATAACGGCATGTTTACCCCATCAACACCTTTTATAAAATACATTTTAGGTGATCC
Source organism: Flaveria ramosissima (assembly GCA_025215565.1). Lineage (NCBI taxonomy): Eukaryota > Viridiplantae > Streptophyta > Magnoliopsida > Asterales > Asteraceae > Flaveria > Flaveria ramosissima. The sequence continues at coordinate 19,817,007 of CM046042.1, read as the reverse complement.
ATTCAATATATTTTATAAATCAAGTCGTCCTACTTACACACACGTGTGAGTTTACCACATAAGTGGTTAGGTGACCTTTATCCCACAAACATGGCATTATCACCTCAAGTTACAAGTTCCCTCAAAGTGGTTAGGTGACCTTTATCCCACTAAGAGTTTGCAAGTAACCTAAGTGTTGTGTAAAAGGATGGTGTTTAACTTGTTTTTCAAAAGGGATTTATAATTTCACAATTCATGTTTTAGAAAAATCCATGTACTATATGATTGTATGCATTCAACCATATGGTACCTATTTGGTTCTTATAAATAAAACCCATTTTATTTTGCAAACCATTAACTCCTTTTTATAGACCCATTCTATTTTGCTTAATGATTTGAGAACCAATTTCTTGTATTAGCTTGTTCTAGGTGATGTTTGTTAATGACATCCAAATATCCAAAACAAAACAACATCATAAGTATTCAACCAAGCATAACCAAACAATCCATATATGCATAACAAAGCATACTAAGTTGAGCACACTTGTTTAGCCAAAACAAGTGTGTCAAAAGGTCTTGTCCTAAGGGTTAAGAACATGACACATGGTTGACAAAAGGAACTCCCACTTGAATCCACATCTTCAAGCATCCTCTTTGTCCATCTTTTCTTCAAGTCTTGATCTTGAGCATCCTTACAAAATATGTATCCTAATACATTTTTCTAGTAAAGATAAACTCCTAATCTATTTATTACAAACCATATGAATGAATAGATTACAAAACAAGACTTAAAACAAAATAAATTATTACATGCCCAAATGAATACAACATGACAATCAATCATTCAATCCAAGTGGTCTAGGCTTTGTTATGCATAAACAACAACAATATATCCAAACATACATAAGAAGTCGATTTTTGGCAGCCCCTTAAAACCCATGTTTTTGGCCAACATAAACCAAGAACAAATGGGTTTAGTCCAAGCAAACAATAATCTTATAAACTAGAGTTTTAAAGATCCTAATATGCATAATATAGCATCTTTAAAACATCAAAAGGGGCACCAAAATAGCCCTTTAAACCCACGGTTTTGGGCTGTCCAAAAGAAAGCAAAGTGTAATATATGTATGCATATGTATAAGTGGCTCTTGATGCCATTGTAGGGGTTTTAACATGTTTATCAAAGCTTCATACAACATTATTTATATGAAAACGCAGCGGAATAATATTTTAAAACATGTTAAGATCTGATTATAAAACCCATTTTATAATAACCCCAAGCCATGGATCTTTATACATAATGCATACAAATGAAAGAACACTAGATAGTCAAGAAACTACAACCTTTGTAGCTTCCTAAATCCGAAAATAAGAAGATGAGGATGATGAGATTTGAGGCTGAAACTTCAAGCAAGAAATCCTCAAGAGGTTGTACCCCAAGCTTCTTCAAACACCTTCTTTGCTAGGTTATGCAACACCACCTTCAAGAACCCTCTTGAACTCTTGATTTTCAGCCAAGAACACTAAGATTAAAGGCTGAAAATCAGCCCCTTTCTTACTAAAAACCGTTTTCTAGAGAGAAGGTAGAGAGGATTTTTCTCTTTTGTTGTTATGTGTGTGTGAGAGAGTGAAAAAATGCAAGAGTGAAGTGTTTAGTTAATTGCATGTCTTGGAACAACAAAAGGGAATCCCAAGACTCAAGGGGTGGCCGAAAATTAGGCTCCCTTGGTCTTTCCCTCTTAATTCAAATTATTTAAAAAATATACTTGCATTCTACCCTTTTATAAAATTAAACTATTTAATTTTATAGAACTCACACACTATTATATGTCATTGTTTAACCAATTTAAGCAATGAAACAAATAATCCCATATGAATAAATATATATATATATATATATATATATATATATATATAATCTTGTTCATTTACAAAAGCAATGATTTAGAAAAGCCGGTTTCTAAATTGGTGCTAATATTTAATTGTATGATCTTATCAACGAATAAATATTTATCGGTGTTTGTTTGGCTTGTTATTGGGTATGACCCGACTTGGATCATATCACACTAGCCACATCAATTTAATATGTATCTTGGGCAGATCAAATCTTTCAAACAGATGTCAAGATATGCTGATGCTCATGTTCACAGGAAAGAGTTGATTGAAATGTTTCCTGATCCATAAAGACAAGCTTATAAAGCTTCTACTGAACAAAGGCATATTTTTGACAATTCAAGATCAACATGATATTTGGTAAGAAACGTATTGCAAAGAGGAAAATCAGTTGCTGAACTGCTGAATGCTATGATTGCTCCAGACTTTACCAACCAAGTAAAGATCATTGCATGGAAGTATGATGAAGTATTTGATGCGTTCTTGATAAAAAGAGTAAATACTGTGTATGATGTATATCACTTTTACTCTAGCATCATAAAACTTCCAGCGCAAGATTTGAAAGAGCTGAATAGGTTACCTCTGATCAATCCTTCTAATTCAAAACGTGGCAAGATGTTTGTAGAATTATTAAGAAGAGGATTGGATCGATCAAGTAATTTTCTTAATACAAGATGTGAGCAAGAGGATAAGAAGTATTTTGTTATTATGAGGAATAATAAAAAGCTCAAGGGATTATAATCTGAGGAGGAACATTATATGATAGAATTTCATGATAAGTATTTTGAGAAGGTTACAACTCCTGGCCTTAAAGTAATAGATGGAAATCAAAACTCCAAGCCAATCCTCATATGGTTTTATAACACTGAGACGTTTGAGCTTAAGTTGGTCCGAAATATAGAAAGATGGGATGAGGACATGATTAATTTGTTTGGAGTTTTTGAGCTAAAGCTTTTACATCCGAGTTATATCTCGTTTCTGTCAGTACAAAAATTTGAGAAAGTATCTCCGGAAGTAGCGGAGCAAGACAAGAAGTATTTCATTTCCATTATTAATGTGATGAATGCAGCTATGGAAAGAATATCTCTGAGAAAGGCTCTTGCTTATGCAAACATTATCAAGAAGGATATTAAAGATATTGAATTCATGAGAATATCAAGAAAAGGAGTACTGGAAGTATACTCAAAGGAAAGTCCAAAGCCTATTGAGTTATATGCTAACATTGATATCTCATGTTTGTCAAAAGATACCTTGGAGAGAATGAACCAGATGGAAATTAAGACGAATGAATCTAAACCAGAACAAGGCATTCTTGCAAGTAAATTCATGTCTGCAATTTCGAAGGCTTCGAAAGAGTTAGAGATGTATAAACATAAGCCGATGTTTAAAGTCAAAGAAGAACCAGAAGATTTCTTTGAAGTATGAAGATAAAGAGTTAAAGATGAAGGATGAAGATTAAGTTGAAGATGGAAGAAAAGACAAAGAAGACAAAGATTGAAGATCTTGAAGACAGAAGACCATGTCAATCTTAGGGAGAGTATTGTTAGTGCTCTTAAAAGATTAACATGTTGTCTTTAGTTGTCTTTTAATATTTTGTAATAGTATCTAGACTATTTGTGTAATTAGTTAGTTCCTTTACTTTTTGTTTTTATTATAAATAGTTTAGACTTACAGGTAGTAGGTAACTAAGAATTGTATTCGAACCTGCTTTCGTACTTTGTAATTGTCTGAACTTGATATTAATGAAAACTTGAACTTTGTTGATATCTTGTTTTGATTTGATTACTTTGTGTGAATTTCATTGAATTGTTATCACAGATTGGTACATTTGATCCTATCAGGAATAGAGCTAAAGAAAGTATTAATGTAGAAGAATTATCAAGCTCTGAGCTACACCATCCTGATCCTGATGATATGAGTATTCCAGCTTTAAGGTCTTGGTTGCAGGCTAGGAATTACCCATGGAGGAAACGGAAAAGATTACAATCTGTATCTTTGAGGATTCTTGTTAGAAGTTTTCAAGAAACTGAAAAACAATCAAAGAAGATGATCATTCTTGATATTGATAATCCTCAATATCTTAAGATTACCAAAAGAACAAGAATGTTGAAGCCTCAAGAGATTAAACAGATGGCAAGAAAATCAGATGCTCATGATAGTAGAAAAGATCTGATTAAAATGTTTTCTGATCCTGAAAGGCAAGCATATAAAGCCACTTCTGAACAAAGGCAAATTTTTGATAATGCCAGATCTACTGGAGACTTGGTGAAAAATGTATTACAAAGAGGACAATCGGTTGCTGGGTTGTTAAATGCTATGATTGCTCCTGATTTCACAAACCAAGGAAAGATAATAGCATGGAAGTATGATGAGATATTTGCTGCATTTTTGATAAAAACAGTAAATGCAGTTTAAGATGTATATCATTTTTACTCAAGCATCATTAAACTTCCAGTGCAAGATTTGAAAGAGTTAAACAGATTACCTCTGATTTATCCATCTGATTCTAAACTTGGTAAGATAATGATAGAATTATTGAGAAGAGGGATGGATAGATCAAGTAATTTTCTTCAAACAATATGTGATCAAGAAGACAAGGAGTACTTTGCTACTTTAAAGAAGAACAAAAAGCTCAAAGGATTACAATCTAAAGAAGAACATTTAATGATAGAATTTTGTGGCAAGTATTTTGAAAAAGTCACAACTCCTGGTCTAAAAGTGATTGATGGTAATCAAAAGTCAAAGCCAATTCTCAGATGGTTCTATAACACTGAGACTTTTGAGCTTAAACTGGTCTGAAATCTCGAACAATGGGATAAGTATATGATTACATTATTTGGAGTTTTTGAACTGAAACTATTGAATCCAAGTTATATATCATTTTTGTCTGTACAAAAGTTTGAAAAGGTATCTCCAGAAATTGCAGAGCAAGATAAGAAGTATTTTCTTTTCATCATAAATGTGATGAATGCGGCAATGGAAAGAGTATCATTAAGGAAAGCTCTTGCTTATGCAAACATTGTTAAAAAACACATCAAAGACATTGAATTCACGAGAATTTCAAGAAAAGGAGTATTAGGAATATACTCAAAGGACAGTCAAAATCCTATTGAGTTATATGCTAATATTGATATCTCATGTCTATCAAAAGATACATTGGAAAGAATGAGCAAAATGGAGATAAAAACAAATCAAGCAAAACCAGAACAAGGCATTCTTGCAAGCAAATTTAAGTCTGCTATTTCTAATGCTTTGAAAGAACAGGAGATGTATAAAAAGAAGCCAATGTTCAAGATCTTGGAAGAACCTGAAGATTTGTTTTAAGTGATGAAGATGGAAGATAAATGCTGAAAATTGAAGATAGAAGATAGAAGATAAAGCTGAAGAAAAGATAAAAAGAAAACAAGATTGAAGATATTGAAGACCAAAGACCATGTAAATCTTAGGGGGAGTATTGTTAGTTTTCTAGAAAGATTAAAATGTTGTCTTTATGTGTTTTTTTACTATTTGTAATAGTATAGGGACTAGTTTTGTAATTTTGTTAGTTCCTTGTGTTTCATTATAAATAGCTTAGACTTGTAGCAGTTAGGTAGACGAGACTGCTTACTTACCTTGAAAATCAAGTTCAAGAATCATGTGAATTATACAGATTCTGACTAATGGGTTTTAATAACTGAAGGTCCTTATATTCCACCCACTCTTGGGCTGGATTATAATGACAATAATCAACCCATAAGTACAAAGGATCTGTCACCTGGTGATATTAAAAAGGTTAAAGTTGGTGTTAAGGCATACAACTTGCTTAGTATGGCTTTACCTAAAGAAATATTACTCAGATGTGAGAATTATAAAACAGCAAATTCCTTGTGAAAGATTTTTCATACACTTTGTAAAGGGAGTGATGAAATCAGAAGCATTAGAAGGACACCCTTCGTTCACAATATAAAACCTTTCATCATATTGAGGGTGAATCAATTCCTTAACAACTCCATAGATTTATACAACTTGTAACAGAGATGAACATCTTGGAGTTAAAAAATACAATGAGGAATTAAATAAGAAGATGCTCCATACTTTGCCTGAAAGTTGGAAGCAAACTATGTCTATGTTCAAGAACACCATTGACCTCAAAGCAACTGGTTTAGATACACTGGTAGCTAAACTCTTGAAATTGATGAAAAATCAAGAAACAAGAGTGTGAGAACACATGTCTGTAACAACCGACCTCTAGGTCATAATTCTTACCTTGTCAACCTGCATCATTCATGTTCAAATATTATATAAATAATGATATTATTTCCATTAGTATTATTATTATTTGCACTTTTATTGTTTGGCCATTGTTGTCTTTATTGGTATTTCATGTGCCTTTTGTGATGATTTAACCTGATCAGGCATTCTTTAGGGAAATCGTAGTGTCCCGGGAAATTTAATTAGTCACCATTACCAAAATTAAATCATGGATGAAAACAATTAAAGTTTGTGCCTACACACTAAGAAATTCGACCATCATGCATGTTCATGCATAATAACAACTTTCAACTAATTAAATTTCACCATCTAAAAAACTACCCAATACTACAAACTACACTACATAATTTCATTTATGCAATAAAATTTAATTAAAATCAACCCCACTACAAGCCAAATCCCCCTCCTCTCCACCACTCACCATCCTTCTACACCACCTCCTCATCCTCCACTTACATTTCATGCAACTTTCAAAGACTCCACCACTCCTCTTTTATCTCCTCTCTCTACCTCTCGGCCTCCATAACCAAAACACACACACACACACACACTCGAAATCCTCTCTAATCCTGCCATTTTTAAGAAACACCACAAAACACTATCGACCAAGCATCAAACCGCAAGGAATTGAAGGTTTCAAGCTTTGGTGCTCGATCTGTTCAAGCTCGTGGATTTCCAGCACTTGCTCGTGATTCTCCAACTTTTTCCAAGGAGTTTCAGGCTATCCATGACCAGCTACACACCCAACCGTGAGTTACATCGAGTGTAAGCTTCATGTCGCACGGTTTTGGTTATTTCATGTGTTGTCTTCATTTTTCATTCAAAACCTTACCATTCTCATATCTAACAGAATTTCTGCTACACTTCTTCATAAGGAGCTTTTCACGTCTTTGAAGTAACATACTCGTAAAGCATGTCATTCTACAAGTGTAACACGGTTTACACCTAGAAAACCCTCTTTTCGGGTGTATTTACACACCTCCAACTTGCACAACTTGTAACCCTTCGAAACTAATCATGTAACCTGCTCAAAATGGGTCTTTTAATCTCCTAATAACCTGATTTCAAAGTTACAAAAGGTTTGGTTAATGTTTAATCACAAACTATTACGTTTAACACAAGTGTAATGGATGAAAATGGTGTAATCTTGTAGTTTCCATCTTGTTCATGGTTTGTTTGTTGAACCCGTGAGATTGACATAATAATTCAGTAGGTTTTTGGATGATTTTGGGCATGTGATGAGACGTAAAGGCTGAAAATATAAATGTTATAGACTTATAGATAATTTGGACATATTTGGGGACTCGAAAAGTTGGTAAAATGGCTTAAAAACAAGAAAACATGGCTTTTAACCATATTAAATAAAATTCCAGGCTCTAAAAGGGTTAACAAAGTATCTGGGTCGGATTTTTTGATTTAAATGGTCGAAGAATAGGTTAAATGGAATTCTTAGTGAAAAACGGGTTTTAACCGGCTAACGTTTGGAAGAAAACTTAAAAATGATGATATAACCCCAAAATTCATGGAAACCATGTTATTTCAGTAATTTTTGTACTACAAGATCTAAAAGAGTTGAAAAATTGGTCAAAACGAGCTTTTAACGGGTCAAATTCGGTTAAAAACACATTTAAACGGGTAAAACTTAAAAGGTAGACTTTCACCTAAAGGAGCTTGAAATGCATCTCTAACAGATTAAAACCTTAAATAAAGTCATAAAATGATATTTAATGAATCTAAGACCGTTAAATTAGAAATCAACACTTAACCGTTAAAAACACTCGGTTTTACCGTAACCGGTAACAAGAACATGAAATTTATAAACCGAATTAAATTATGAAATTTTGATAGAAACTTACTTAAAAATCAGTTACCTAACTCTAAGAAACTAATATTGGGCATAAAAGACATCAAATACAAGAAATCAAACTTCGGGGGTAGAAATTGTAAATTTTGAAACTTGAAGGACTAAACTGTAAATTTTGCCTAACTTCTATAAACCGACCCCTTGAACAAGGAATCACTTAAAGACTCAAATTACTTATTTAAGTGATTTAGCATAGCAAATCATATATTTTTCATAAGAAACCCAAACTTTCTATAAAAGGAAACTTTTTATAAAAAGACTTAGAAATTCAAATGTTATTAAGATTCTAACCTCATGACACAACTTATGCATCTCCATACCCCTAGAATTAGTGGATTAACACTTAAATCTTATTGATAGGGTGCTAGATTTGAGATTTTTCCCGGTACACGCAGTAACCCCTTGCTTGAATTCTGAGTTGAGTTTAAAGTGTTTCACTTTTTATTACTGTTTTTGGGATGAAGCATGCCTGTTTAAACTGAACTATTTATGTGCTGTATTATGATACTATATCTTGTGGTTATGTTGAGACCTATTGATACTTGTATCACAGTCATTGATTCTTTTGTGAACCGCTTGTTTATATGGGTAGATCTACTTGGGGAATCCCCCACACACAGTGCCTCATGTGATGAACGGGAAGGGTACCATACTGAGATCCTGCCGGGTCGTTTGTGGCATGTAACGGTTTTTATAAGATATTATGGTGGACCATCCGGCAAGTACGGTCCACTAGTTTGAGGCTCAGTCTCCCCACGGGGATTTAACCGTAACTTAATTTTTGAAGAGGCTAACCGGGGCTGAGTGTAGGGTTGAATGTGATTCCCACAACAATGATACTGTGACTTTTAATAAAGAGTGGATTCTAATGAATCCTTTTGTTTTAAAACTTTAAGCACTTGAATTCACCAACTTTCTAGTTGACACAAATTCTTTTGAGCATGTTTTAGGTAATCCATGAATGGAGTCTAGCTATGTAGAAGACTTTGACCTAGCACCGTGACCATGGCATTGCCTTGTCTGATTTTCAAACTGAACAATTTTTAATCATTGTAACTTATAAATTTTGTCGCTATGTTGAATGTACAATTTGATTTATGGGCTAAATCTTTTCCTAGCCTGGGATTATTTTAAATTCGGTATGCCATGTGATGTTTTCTCCCTTTGTGCTCTTATGATGGTTTGTTTCCGCTGCCATATGTTGTTGCTAGTCTGTGACGTCCCACCCTACCTGGGCCCGGGGTGTGACAGATTGGTATCAGAGCCAAAGGTTGTAGAGAAGTCAGGAATACCATAGTAGACCCTAGGCTATAACCCTGATACCTTAGGACCACCCTAATGGAAAGTGTTGGGATGATCGGGTTGGGTAAATTGATGGTTACACTTGATCAACGTAATCATGAATTTACCGGACGTGTAAATTCCAGCATGGACCTTAGGTCGTGTTTGGACCCTTCTCTATTTGAAATTTATGATTTCTAAAGCTTTCTTTGTGTACTCTAAGAATTTTATTTAAAAGAACCTCTTTATTTATTTATTGTTTTCATTTGATGAGACCATTAATTTCTAATATTATTACTCATACTATTGATTGCTGATTCTACTACTATCCGTACTATTACTACCATGAGCTATGAGAAACCAAATACTCATGATAATTTTACAGTTATCCGAGACTATGGCAGGAAAAGGTAAGGCACCAGCTCACCCAGCCCACGAGACTACTTTTATAGGGAGCAGCTTAAGATCACTCCTCGTACGAATACGAGGCTTAACTCAGGAGGTGTGGACACCCTGGATTTCTATCCGCGACTTCGGACGACTCGGAGCCATCCAAGAACTCTACTTCGACGTCCCCATCCAGGAGCCGAACGCGCTCCAACTCACCGCATGTCGTTGCACCCACTCTCTCACCTCTCCCTTCTATCAAGGATAGGGGTGCGCGACGGTTACCCGCCCACGAAAGAGCGTTAGGCCTGGAACTTCAGTCTCTTTCAGGATGCCTCCTCCTCCACCTCCACCGGTTAGGATGCCTCCTTCTCCAGCCCCACAGCCATTTGATCCACCCTGACACCAACCAATCGACGAGCACTGGATGCCACCTAGGCACAACATGTATGACGACCCTAGTGTACAGGCTGGTGACCGCTACTCCCAATCTAGTCGCTAGGAGACTGGGCGAGAAGGGAATGAACCACCAACCCCACCAGTAAACAATAACCCAAGAAATGACGAAAGAATTGCAAACATTATGGCACAACAAATCGCTAATGCCATACCCACCATCATTGCCCAGATCAATACGGATTGGGACAACGCCACCGGAAACGGGGATGAACGTCAAGACGATTGATGTGCTCCAAATTATACATAAAAATCCTATCAAAAGCCCATCAATTATTCCTTAATATCTTCCTTAAAATGATGAAAATGTACTTGAAATGTTTCTTAAAGTGTTAATGTGGTTGGGGGGCATATGGACAGAAATAGTGATCCGAGCTTGGAGGCGATGGGGTGGTGCCTCATTAAGCACGCCCCCATGCCTTGCCAAAAACACACCCCGTGCTAAATTAACACACCCAGTGCTTGACACGTCTGACAAGGACAAAAGTATTGTCCCCTAAAAGTAGACACGGGGCCGTGCCCTACCTCCAACACGGGGTCGTGCCCCATTTAGCATGGGGTCGTGCCCAACACAACCTGCATGTACGAGCCGACCAACTTTCGTAAGCATTGTACTAGCACGGGGCGGTGCCTTTTAGTCACGGGGCCGTTCTTAAACACTCCGGAAAGCCTATAAATAGAAGCCTAAGTTCACCATTTTTAAAAAGCTTTGGTGGGAGAGTTACTCTGCAGAATTCTCTCGGGAATCAAGACTTCAAGGTCATTTGGAGGCTCGGAAGGTGCGTACAACACTTGGAAGAAGCTTGGGATCGTCTAAACGTCATCTATTGTGGATTATCGGTTTGATTGTTCCATTTCACCGATGATTACATATCTATCTTCTTTGTTATCTGTTGTTATGTTCAAGCTCATTATGAGCTAAACTCTATTTATCATCCTAATCGGATGAAACTTATGTTATTTGTGATGAACTAATGGTGTGATTAATATTATGTTAATGTTATGGTGGTCTTGGGAAAACTATTGATGGGTAGCATCTACATTTGAACGGGAAGTTATAAATTTATAGTTTGTGATTGTGATTGTCAGACAAGGTTGAAAACGGTATGATTAACATTCATTCGCGAAACCGGTCTTCATAATAAATCCATGGCTAATGAACAAAAAATGGTTATTAGAAATCATATCACTTTAACTTTCTGATCATTTACGGGTTCCCTTATATTAGTTTGAGAAATCTTCAGTAATTGTTACAGCTTTCTAAAATTAATGGTATGTGTGACATCCGTCACCTTAAGGTCCGTCAATTAACGTGATTTTCCGTTAACTATTCTTTGATCAATCATTCCTCATCCTTATTTAACTCTTTATGTGGATATCATGTGTGCCTTATCATCGTTGTGCGTGTGTATTCGTTATAATCATATGTTAACCTTAAAAACTTTCAAAACTTTATCATCATAACCGCCAAATATATCATTTTTATATATATTAAATGTCACAAAATAAAACCATTTCTTAAGTCATAATATCATTAAATGCATTTTATAACTAATATGATTAACCTAATAAAGTCGTTTTTCAACCGAACCAAATTTGGGGAACTCGGGGGTTAGGTGCAGGGACTAAACTTGTCATTTTGCAAACTTGAAAAGGGTATAAAATGGCCCCATTACCAGCCCTAATCACCATACTTCATCTTCTTCATCTCTTCATCCTACCAGCCCTAATCACCATAATTTCATCTTCTTCATCTCTTCATCCTCTACTACACAACTTTCATTCTAGCAACAAATCCGAACCGCTTAGGCTCGTTTTCGTCGTCTAGACTTCATCTACCAACTAGTCTACTCATTCTAGCAGGTAGACGACTTAGTTGTCTCTTTTCTTGCCTTTTCACGGCTATCCAAACTAGGGTTTTGGGTGTTCGGTGTTCAACCCGAACACAGAAGGTCATATGGGTGCGTGTGAGGTCTTTCTGCTTGTGTTTCATGTTGTGTATGTTTGGTGAGTGGTCTGGAAGTCCTTGTGGTGTAAAACTCACGTTTAGAGCAGCCCGGGGACTGGGTCTGTCATGCGATCGAGTCGTGCGACTGGGTGAGTCGTGCGACTGAACCATCCGTCTAAGTCAATCGTGCAACTGAGTTGTGCGACTGGGCATGTCGTGCGACTGAGTCGTGCGACTGGGTGTATGTATGTGATTGAGTCATGCGTGCGAATGAATGTATGCGATTAAGTCATGCGTATGAATGTTTGTGTGCGATTGAGTTAGGTGACCGGCTGAGTGTATGCGAATGTGAGTGATTAGCACGACTAGAGTCCAATCGCACGAATGAAGGTTCAATCGTACGAAAGTAGCTAATTCACACGATTGAAGGTTGATTCGTGCGTATGGAGGTTGAGTCGTGCGATTGGGTGTTGTGTGGTACGACTGAATGCCAGTCATACGAATGAAGGCTCAATCGTACGAATGAAGCTGATCGCACGATTGATGGTTGATTCGTGCGTATGGAGGTTAGTCGTCCGTCTGGTCTTGTCGTGCGACTGTAATTGGTGTGATTTCCTTCTTGTGCGTGGTGTGAGTATGACGTGTGATGTTGAGGTTAAATTAACACAGTAGCCATTGTTCGGCCACAAATATTAAAGTCAACGCTGAAAAGGGCACAAATACTACTCTTAACAAATTAAACTAACGCTTTACAATTATCAACCGACTTATAACTATTGACACTTATTCAATACTTCTTCAATAACAATGATACTTTTACTCAAACATCATCAACATGGTGACAATGTCTAGTACTTGGATCTACATAAGGTCTAGTACGTGTGTATGTTTGTGTGAGTTACACACGACCCAGCGATACAACCCGAACCGACCAAACATTATTATGCGCTTATTTCATATCATTAATGCTTATCAATAACTGTCAATAGGTGTTTGACTGTTCTTTTGCATTCAACATTTGGATACATCGATCATACATACTTACCACTTAACAAGTGAGTTTCGTGGCCCCCTTTTACGCTTATACAATATTTCAACCATTTACAACTTGGGGGAAAAGTATGCTTACTCATTTTCAATGCTGTACAACTTACTTACATTTTACATACAAGGAATCAACGTGATACTGTGTTACAAGTACTTATCTGATAAATGCTTGGGTTTGCTGTGTGGTTCTATCTTTGCAACTATTTAATTCCGGTGTGGGAACCGACGGTTAGGTATTGGTAGTACTACTTGGTTGACACCCCCACCCTTGTTCCATGGTATACTAGTTGGTACCATCAGTGGCCCCAGGAACGGGCCCTGAATATATGCCGACAATTTCTTTGTGTATGTAGCTAGGTTTGGTTGCAAAGCTCATGTCATGTGATTTTACTTGTGTATATAACTGTATTCATGGTATTCCATTACGCTTACTTTATGCAGCATCACTTACATTTTTATTACTTAAACATGCGAGCTCACCAACAATTATGTTGTCTGTTTTGAGCATATCTTTTCAGGTGATCATGCAAATCCAGGAATCTAGGCGTGCTGCCTTAGTGGAGACCCTAGGATGCATTTTCGGGACTTAACATGTTTGACAAACAATCATTTTGAACAATGTTGATATGTGTAAACAATTACAATCTTTTGAAACTTGTTCCCGGGTTGTGGGAATTCATATTACAATTTCATCTTATTTGATTATGTGAATCATTATCAAGTTTATGCTTATGGCTATGTTGTCGTGAACATTGACTAAACACGACACAAGTCCCCTTGTTGTCGGGTGTCGTCATGACACGCTTGTCATCATTTATATATTGCATCTCTATCGCTTACCATGTGTTATGACGATCCCAGTCTCGTTACATCCCCGTGTTTCCGCTTTTAGCGCGGGTGTGACAAATGTAGGAAGGAACCTGATCAACTCCCTTTTTAACATTAAGTTATGTTTTCAGAAATCATATGTCAAATAGGTCACAAAAGATTTACCTACATTACTAGGGCTTTGATCTGAGTAGTAAAACTCAGCTTGACAGGATCAAGTCACTACGGCAGCAGGATAGACGAGAAATCGCGCCAGCTCATCTTTATAAACATTAATATAATTACATTAATCCATATCTTTAAATCACACAACCAACTCATCACGGTTACATAAGTGGAATCTAATTAGGATGATAACTTTTATTCCTTGGTTTTAAATCCAAACGCTTCAAATCTTAGTTTACATTCTTTCTATTATTGTTTTTAAACCCTAAAAATCTTTCCAATACAACTTATCACTTCTTTAACAAAAACCAAATATGATAGTCGAACATCAAGTTTGTTGAGTAGGCTAGGTGTGCCACGGATTGATACTCGGTTCTTACCAACACTATATTACCACACGACAGGTACACTGCCTTTTGTGTGTGTGGTTTAGTATTAGTAATAACAATTAAAACTGAATATGTGCAATAAATCTTTATCAAAATATATATACTATTTGCACCCATCAAGTTTTGGGTGCCGTTGCCGGGGACACACGGCAGTTCGAAAGACAAACTAAATTTTTGACTATCTTGTATATAACTTGTTAATATATTTGTTTAAACTTCATTTTAGTTTTAGGTAGTTTGCCTTAGTTAGTTTAGTTATTTTTGCCTGATTCATTTTAAGCCTTAGTTAGTTTATGCTTCTTTAAGTTAGTGTATGTCCGACTCGTCTAGTTCTGAACTTGTTCTGCCTCTTCCGGAACCCAAACGACTTTTCCGTCAAAGATTGCGCAGAAGATCACAACAAGCAGCACCAGACATTAAAGAAGACATTTTGGAAGATACACCATCCAAAGAAGACATGGCTAACCAAGACGAGGAAATGAAGATGACACACTATGCCAAACCGTCAATAGATGGTTATAAGTCTAGTGTTGTCCAACCAGCAATAGCAGCCAACAATTTCGAGATAAAGTCTAGTATTATCCAACTCCTAGAAAACACTGTTCAGTTCCATGGGTTACAAGACGAAGATCTAATGCTCACATCTCACGATTCCCTCGAATCTTTGTGACCTTCAAAATCAATAACTGTTCAGACGACGCCATTCGACTAAGACATTTTCCAATTTCACTTTGAGACCGAGCCATCGACTGGCTTGACTCACATCCGCCTGGTTCCATTACCACATGGGCGGAAATGGCTGAACAATTCCTTTTGAAATACTTTCGACCCAATCGCACTGCCAAACTAAGAAGCAACATCACAAGTTTTCGCCAAGACGATGATGAATCATTACAAGCAGCATGGGAGAGATATAAAGTCTCCTTCGGAGATGCCCACATCACGGACTTGATCTATGGCTGCAGTGTCAAACCTTTTACAATGCAATCAGCGGAGCCCACAAGCAAGCAGTAGACCAAAGTGCGGGAGGAGATTTCGGAAGTGTCACGCCAACAGAAGCATACCAAGCCTTAGAAAGAGCAGCTAAGAAAAGCTTTGCTGACAATCCCTTAAGAACCAACCCCAGTTCTAAAGGTATTCAGCAAGTAGACTCTGAAACCCTAATTGTAGCCCAATTAGAAGCTCTAACCAAAAAATTTGAACAATTGCAAAGCGAGCTAAAGAGAACTCCAACACGATGCAACACATGTGGAAATTCACACAAGACCAACGAGTGCCCACAAGGCATTATGATGGTTGAGGATGTTGACTACGTAGGAGGCCCAAACAACTCACACAACAACAACTCAAATTGGAGAAGCAACTCGAATTACATAGATGCTGGTAATAACCAACAATCATCTGGATTCAACCGAAGGCCACCTTACCAACAACAGAAGCCACCATACCAAGGTCCAAGCAGTAGTAACCAAGACCGTGGAGCATCATCAATGGAAGACTTATTGCAGCAATTGTTGTTAACCAGACAAGCCACAGATGAGTATATCCGGAAATCTGATCGAAGAAAGAAGGAGAGGTTCCAAAGAAACGAAGCTGACATCAAAAGCAACAAACCATCATTACAGACCATAGAGCACCAAGTAGGTCAAATTGCACAACAGCTATCTGAAAGAGCTCAATGAGCTTTACCCAGCACATGTGACAAACCTAATGCTCAAGTCAAAGCCATCACCACTAAGAGTGGCAAAACCACTCAAGGTGATGCACCCGCATTACAACCTTCTTGAAGAAGTAAAAACTGAAACTCCAAGTAATGCGAGTGATAAGCAAAAGCAACCTGTTGTTATTGAAGAACCAGCTAAGAAATACATTCCACCACCACCTTATGTTCCACCACCTCCATATCCAGGTCGTTTGAGACAACAAAGAATGGAGGCACAATATGGCAAATTCCTTGGGTTGTTCAAGTAACTCCACATCAATCTGCCTTCGGTGGAGGCCTTAGCACAAATGCCAAACTACGCTAAGTTTCTAAAAGGTGTCTTGTCTAACAAAAAGAAACTGGAAGAGTTATCACACGTAGTTTTGAATGAGGAATGCTCTGCAGTTCTTCAAAACAAACTACCTCAAAAGATGACTGATCCAGAAAGTTTCACCATACCTTGCCTAATAGGAAATCTTTTTATCAGTAATGTGTTAGCTGATTTAGGTGCAAGCCTTAACCTTATGCCTTATGCGGTTTTTGAAAAATAAACTTAGGTGAACCTAGACCTACCGTATGAGCATCCAGTTAGCTGACCGTTCTGTCAAATATCTGAGGGCATCGTGAAAATCTCTTAGTTAAAATTGACAAATTCGTATTCCCGTTGATTTTGTGATCTTGACATGGATGAGGACAAAATGTTCCTCTTATCCTAGGTCGACCTTTCTTAGCGACTGCTCGAGCCCTCATTGATGTTTGTACAGACAAACTCACGCTTAGAGTAGAAGAGGAGGAAGTAACTTTCGATATAGGCCATCCAGAAACATCCTCAACATCATGATGACTCACTCTATTACGTTGATGCTTGCGATTCGATCATAAGCTGTAATTTGGAGAAAACTCTTAAATGAAGCTTGCAAAACACTCATTTAATAGAGGTCCAAATCACGGAACCCGTCTGTGAGAACCAAATCATTCCAGAACATAAAGTTGATGAAACATCATTTCATCAGAAGCATTTGAGATCATTGAGCAAGACTTAGAACCAAAAGCCAAACCTTCTATCAAAGACCCTCCAGTTTTAGAGATCAAAACTTCCATCTCATCCCGAATACGCTTTTTGAAAACACATCTCAACTTCCTGTCATAATCTCATCCACATTATCAATTGATGAGGGAACAAGTTGCTCAATATGTGAAGGCACACAAACGAGCAATTGCATGGAAAATCATGACATCAAGGGAATCAATCCATCCTTTTGCACTCATAAATATGATGGAGGAGAACTTCAAATCCGTCATTCAACCTCAAAGACGCTTAAACCCGAGCATGGAAGAGGTGGTGAAGAAGAAGTAATCAAAATGCTAGATGCCGGTTTGATTTACCCTATTTCTGATTCGCCTTGGGTAGTCCCGTCCAAGTTGTTCCAAAGAAAGGAGGAATGACTGTTGTAACTAACGAGAAGGATGAGCTTATTCCCACTCGTACGTACAGGATGGAGAGTTTGCATAGACTATTGCAAACTCAATGACACCACAAGGAAATATCATTCCCTCTTCCTTATCGACCAAATGCTGAGAGATTATCTGGAAAATGTTCTATTGTTTCTGGACGGTTTCTCATATTTTCAAATTCTATGCCCGAAGATCAAGAGAAGACGACATTCACTGTCCATATGGCACATTGCTTATCGGCGAATGCCCTTTGGATTGTGTAATGCTCCTGCTACATTTCAAAGATGCATGGTAGCAATTTTTTATGACATGATTGAAACCTCAATGGAAGTTTTCATGGATGATTTGTCCATCTTTGAAACTCATTTGAGCAATGTCTTGAAAATCTAGAAAAGATGTTGGTAGATGTGAAGACTCTGTTGGACCAAAAGAACAATGAGCGGATCAGAAAAACCTTTAAGTCCACAGACGTCAAACAAACTACTGAAGTCCACACCAGCTGAAGACAACAACTGATTACAAAGTCTGAAGACACAGGTGCTGAAGACAAAGTCTGAAGACAAGTGCTGAAGACAATGTCTGAAGACAAGTGCTGAAGACAAAGTCTGAGACAAGTGCTGAAGCCAAAGTTGAAGACAAGTGCTGAAGACAAAGTCTGAAGACAAGTGTGAAGAAAGATCAGGCGTTGTCACAACAGCTGAAGAGGACTTTCTTCGTAGTTGTGACGGTTTGCTTTCAGTAGTTTTTATTTTCTCTTTTCAGTAGTTTTGTAAAACGACTGAAGAGTTTGTCTTCAGTCGTTGAAGTATCAGTAGTTTCTTTTCAGTTGTTTCATGTTTTATTACTTGGTACTTGAAATGTCTCAGTAGTTGTGAACATTCAGTAGTTTATTAAGTATAAGTTATTTTTGTACTAGATCTGAAGTGTTGATACATGTATGTCCCTAGATCATGATTTGTAATGTAATGAACTTGTCTGTCTGATTATGATGTAATTGTAAGTGATTAATGAAATGATATGAATTGGTTGTTACTTGTAATGTTTAATATTTCATTAATGAGTTGTGATTGAATTGATTGGGTTTATGAAGTTTGAATGAGTGCACATTAAGTTATATAAATAGAACATTCAAACTTAACTTAATGAAGTTCTCATGCGGATGGCCCATGCGAATGGACCACACGCATGAATAACTTCATACGATTGACTCAATCGCACGACTGAACCAGGAGACTGGATCAGTCGTATGATTGACACATAAGATTGACTCAATCGCACGACTGAACACTCAGTCGTGCGGATGAATCAACGCATGGTTCAATCGCATGACAATCGAACACGATTTCCATCTCGCTACGAATGAACCATACTTATCCAGTCGCACGATTGACCAATACTAACTATAAATAGACCCAATTCGTGGGAAAACGTAAGCATTCATCCCATTACGACTCCAGACGTACCCTAGCCGTCCAGAAGCCTCCCAAATCGTTCTCCAAGTTCATAGAACACATCAGATCGGTTCCTAATCGATTTCTGACGTTGATATCAATTCTTGATTGATTCATCGTGTGTTCTCACTGATTGGATCGCCAATCAAATAGGATTCCGCACTATTTGAGTTGGTTTAACACGCAATCACTCGGTTTCGTTCAAATACCAGGTCCTAACAAGTGGTATCAGAGCATTGGCTCTTGATTTCGTGTTGATTCAATCAAGATTGCATAAAAGTTTGTGTTTTTGCACGAAAAACGCAATCTTTTGCATCAAAAGTGATCTTGGACGTTCCCTGCTCATTGAAGTTCAGTTTCTACGGACTTAGACGATTTGGACTTGCAAAATTTCGAATTTTTACGGCTGAAACCCGTCAAACCTAGA